>JAVTVY010016113.1:0-67999 GCA_036873755.1 Hanleya hanleyi | reverse complement strand
AATACAGATGTTCGTTTATATCGGTATGACCATGGTCACAATACAGATGTTACTTTATATCAGTATGACCATGGTCACAATACAGATGTTCGTTTATATCAGCATGACCATGGCCACAATACAGATGTTACTTTATATCAGTATGACCATGGTCACAATACACATGTTCGTTTATATTGGTATGACCATGGTCACAATACAGATGTTACTTTATATCAGTATGACCATGGTCACAATACAGATGTTCGTTTATATCAGCATGACCATGGCCACAATACAGATGTTACTTTATATCAGTATGACCATGGTCACAATACACATGTTCGTTTATATTGGTATTACCATGGTCGCAATACAGATGTTACTTTATATCAGTATGACCATTGTCGCAATACAGATGTTACTTTATATCAGTATGACCATGGTCATAATACAGATGTTCGTTTATATCAGCATGACCATGGCCACAATACAGATGTTCGTTTATATCAGCATGACCATGGTCACAATACAGATGTTCGTTTATATCAATATGACCATGGTCACAATACAGATGTCCGATTATATGAGTTAGACCTTATCTTAAAATACGTCCATTTATGTCAGTACGGCCATGGAAACAATATAGAGGTTAGTTTATATCAGCATGACCAAGGCCACAATACAAATGTTCGTTTATATCAGTCTCACTATGGCAACAATACAGATGTTCGTTCATGCCAGCATGGCCATGGTCACAATTACAAGCGTCTAGTCCGTCATTCATAATCCAGCCGTCGTCCATTAGAGAATATCCGCGTCCATAACCCAAAGACCTATTCCATATTCCATATAACAGTATTAGCACCAAATTCAAAAAGACAATCATAGTATACATAAACATAGGCTTGTTTCCTGCAAGAGAGAGCGGTCAACAGTTTTCAATGATGCCGGCAAGACATCATCATGTTCCAAAAATATCACATCCGTATCGCTGATCAGTATTCTTAATCCATAATATTCGTTGTAAAGTCGTCATCTAAAGAATGATGTATCTCAGCCACGCTTTGATTGTGTCTGTTCATATGAGTACCATGAGGATCTTGAAGTACAAGGGTTCATACGGCCCCTAGCCCCGGGTTAAGCGGAATTAGACACAAGTTACGAAACGTAGCGCCATAGATCTTGCACGCTACGTTCGTATTTTGCTATCAGCATGCGATATGTATCGCCAAATTTGAGAAACTTTGAGTGGAGGCGCTTGGTGGAATAGCCCTGTTTTATAAGTTTCTGCAACAATGTTTTGTGACGTTGATTAAAATCATCACATTTAACACAGGATCTAGCAAATGCTACTAAGCGAGATATGTATACGCCATATGCAGGTCCCACTGGAATATTACTATCCAGAAAGGGATAGTTTACGATGTCGAAATTGTAATCATCTCTTTTGTCATAAAGTCGACGAGAGAGAATGCCCGCTTCATTTTTATAGAGATATAGATCTAAATATGATGTGCCTGTAGGGCTATCTGTAGTTTCCTTCAAATCCAGTGAAGGTGGATATATATCCTTCATTGCGTCATTTATATAGCGATTATCCACAGCGAGAAGATCGTCTATATAGCGTTTGGTGAATGAGAAGGAACGGGCTTTGAATGGGTCGGTTTTTGAAAGCGCCTGCATATAGTCATATTCAAGAGAACAGATATAGGTCAGCCAACAGGGGCGCACAATTAGTACCCATTGGAATACCTATATGCTGCTGATATATTGTGTTGCCAAATTTCACATAGATATTTTTAATGAGAAATTCAAGCAACTCTATAAACAAAGAAACTTCCCATGAATGATATCTCTTGTATGTAGTCGAGCTAAAGAATGCTTTATGGCTTCCGACATTAATATATCTGCGATCAGTTTTCTTGAACACAGATACTATTAATGAACTTATACGGTCAATAAGGTCCTGATGAGGGATTGTAGTATAGAGAGTCGAGAAATCCCATGTGGATACATGTCTGTACGGTATGTGACCTTTAGCATCAAGTTCTTCCGTAAGAAGAATACAGATGTTCGTTCATATCAGCATGACCATGTCCACAATACAGATGTTCGTTTATATCAGTATGACCAGGGTCACTACACAGATGTTACTTTATATCGGTATGACCATGGTCACAATACAGATTTCTGATTATATGAGTAAGACCGTATCGCAAAATACGTCCATTTATATCAGTACGGTCATGGAAACAATACACACTTTGGTTTATATCAGCATGGCCCTGACCACAATACATACGTTCGTTTACATAAGTATGTCCATGGCCACAATACAGATGTTCGTTCATATCAGCATGGCCATGGTCACGATAGAGATCGTCACCATAAAGACGACGGAGAAACTCTATCCAGTACCAAGACCAGTTCCTGCCAGACAGCCACTACGTTATGGACGATCTGTTATCTCTCTCTCTCTCTGATCTGGTTGAAGGCTCTCATTTCTCGCACCAGTTCC
Source organism: Hanleya hanleyi (assembly GCA_036873755.1). NCBI lineage: Eukaryota > Metazoa > Mollusca > Polyplacophora > Lepidopleurida > Hanleyidae > Hanleya > Hanleya hanleyi. The sequence continues at coordinate 65,499 of JAVTVY010016113.1, read as the reverse complement.
TCGATAGGATTATATCAGTATGACCAGGGTCACAATACAGATGTTCGTTTATATCAGTATGACCAGGGTCACAATACAGATGTTCGTTTATATCAGTATGACCAGGGTCACAATACAGATGTTACTTTATATCAGTATGACCATGGTCACAATACAGATGTTCGGTTATATCTGCATGACCATGGCCACAATACAGATGTTCGTTTATATCATTATGACCATGGTCACAATACAGATGTTCCATTATATCAGCATAACCAGGGCCACAATACAGATGTTCGTTTATATCAGTATGACAAGGGTCACAATACAGATGTTCGTTTATATCAGCATGACCATGGCCACAATACAGATGTTCGTTTATATCAGCATAACCATGGTCACAATACAGACGTCTGATTATATTAGTTAGACCTTATCGTAAAATACGTCCATTTATATCAGTACGGCCATGGAAACAATGCAGAGGTTAGTTTATATCAGCATGACCAAGGCCACAATACAGATGTTCGTTTATATCAGTCTGACTATGGCAACAATACAGATGTTCGTTCATGCCAGCATGGCCATGGTCACAATACAGATGTTCGTTCATATCAGCATGACCATGTTCACAATACATAGGTTCGTTTATATCAGTATGACCATGGTCACAATACAGATGTTACTTTATATCGGTATGACCATGGTCACAATACAGATGTCTGATTATATGAGTAAGACCGTATCGCAAAATACGTCCATTTATATCAGCACGGTCATGGAAACAATACACACTTTGGTTTATATCGGCATGGCCATGACCACAATACATACGTTCGTTCACCTCAGTGTGTCCATGGCCACAATACAGATGTTCGTTCATATCAGCATGGTCATGGTCACGATACAGATCGTCACCATAAAGACGACGAAGAAAACTCTATCCAGTACCAAGATCAGTTCCTGCCAGTCAGCCACTACGTTATGGATGATCTGTTGTCTCTCTCTGATCTGGTTGAAGGCTCTCATTTCTCGCACCAGTTCCTCGATACCAGCCTCCAATCTAGGATTAACTGGAGTGTCGGATGGGTGAACTGTGCCTTCATGAGCTTCACGCTTTCCGCTCATGTCCAAATTGCTGAAAGGTCGGAAATTGTCCTCGTCTACAAATACGAGCTTCTTCATGGGCCCCAAGAAAATCTGAAAAAGAAAAGTAATCAAGCTATCGTAGTCAAGATATTATTCCCCTGGATGAATTTCAAATGTACTTGATCTCAGAATCACAATTACACAGCATTTGTTTGTCATTTAGAAAGTCATCGTATAACAGTGTAATCCCAAAATACTGAAAATACTGTTAAATATGGGGATGTCGTACTCTCAAGCCTAAGCCCAGTTATCCCTATAAAGTTGTTCGTCCTAATATTCATATATGCATCAAACGAAAACTTAAATGTTAATAAACTCAAGTGTATTCCGTACATTCTTGCTTGCCTCGTTAACTTACAATGTAACTCACTCTAGCTGAATTAAATCCCAATATCTTCATTGCGGTAAGATACTCACCTCGTTGCTTTCTTGTGCAGGGTCCTTATTATGGTATCATAATGGCTGTATTACTGCCCCACATAATGTGTCAGCCCTCGGCTTCGATATGATTGGATAATCTGCATGCGTGTAATAGTGGGCTTGAATCTAAGAGAAGATATGGTTTTAAATATATGGACGCACATTGATCCACGCTGCACGCTAGGGATGGAACGGGGGGAAGCGGCGCAGGATGGGGTGAGGAGGGCAGGTGGGGGGGGGGAGTGTCATTTACCTTCCTTAGGATATTAGGGACGCCGTTGAGACGAGATCCTCGGCTGCTCATGTTGATGACAAAGGCGGACAAGGCCAAGGCGACCGAGGCAAACACCATCACGCCGGTGTAATAGACCCCTGAACAAAATACATATATGAGATATGATAGAGGTATGTGAATGAAATTGGTAACGAAATATTAAATACATGCGTTCAAAATAATGTAGTGTGTATTCACACTGAGCACATACACTATATATCTTTATTGTGATTTCTCTTTTCATTTCGATTGAGTGGGGATGGACTATTCTTCCGTAAGTAGGGAGTGGGTGCATGGGGTCCCGCATCATAAAACCTCATATCAGTTTGGTAAAACGAGATGGAGGGCAGCGGACCGATAATGATGAGCTGCTGCCGAATATCGGCCCGGTACTTGACCTTTGGAACAGTTATATAACATCAGCTCTGTGACGTGCTCACACCACGATTACGTGATTTCCTTGGCAGACGGGGGGCAAAGATACTAGGATGGGCGAGTCAGAGAACTCGTATTCAAATTCACAATCGAGCGAATGAAGAAACTGGTATTAATAGTAATAACATGATTTTGTCGGGACGTTATACTTTCATCGTCGGGCATCCATCACGGAATAATTAGCAGCCCGCCTTGGGCCGATAATGACTATGCTGGGCTACTAATTATTAAAAACAGTATAACGCCATATAAAAACATGTTATCGTTATATTGACAATCTCCGGGTTCGCATGTTTGGGGTAAGAGTATTTGAGTCGTAATTTTGTCTTGTGGATTTTACTATGGGGTGTGGGTACCTGTTTTCTCTGTCTCACGCTGAAGAAGACGATGAAAGGGGTTTCGTGGCCATTGTGTGAATTTTGCTGAAAAGTTCTGTCTGCGCATGCGTAGTGCATATGCAGGCTTTAGATGGACATTTTGGGGTCGAGATGGATAAATATTGGTCCGATTGGGACGCGGGAGGTGTCATTGTGAAGTACTCGTAGGCGGACATCCGACTGGTTGGGTGAGTGGTGAAAGTAAGGCTATGGCGCGCGCAGGGGCATTCGCAGTGGGAAAAGAGCATTGCACTGGACGTTGTGGGGTCGAGATGGTCCAATAGTGAAGTACTCGTAGGCGAGCATCCGACTGGTTGGGTGAGTGGTGAAAGTAAGGCTATGGCGCGCATGGGCATTCGCAGTGGGAAAAGAGCATTGCACTGGACGTTGTGGGGTCGAGATGGTCCAATATTAGTCCGAATGCGTCGCGGGAGGGGTCATTGTGTAGCACTCGCGGGGAAGCATCGGACTGGATGGGTGTGTCGTGAAAGTCAGGATATGGCGCGCATGGGCAGTGAGAACAGGGCATTGGAAAGGACGTTTTTGGCTCGAAAAGAACCAATATTGGTCCGAATGGGTCGCGGGAGTTGTCAATGTGTGATACTCGTGGGGGACCATCCGAGTGGATGGGTGAGTGGTGAAAGTAAGGCTATGACGCGCATTCGCAGACAGAGAATTGAGAAAAAAGGGTATTGCGATGGACTTTTTGGGATCGAGATGGACCAATACTGGTCCGAATGGATCGTGTGAGGTGTCAATGGGTAGCACTCATGGGGAAGCATCCGACTGAATGAGTGTGACGTCAAAGTACGGCTATGTATGGCGTGCATGCGCAGGCAGAGAATTGTGAATTGTGGAAAGGGGGCATTGGAATGGACGTTTTGGGAGTAGAGATCGCTCACTATTGGTCCAAGTGGACCGAGTGAGGTGTCGTAGTGAAGCACTCGTGGAGTAGAATGAGACTGGGAGTGATATGCGCTTGCGCACTCGGGGATAGTAGAGAAATCGGAGTTCGGAGGTGCAAAGCAGCGCGTTTAGGGGAGATGGGGTCTTGTTCTATCTGGCTACCTGGTAGAATGACCTCAGCGTAGGTGTTTGAAGGAGGAGGAGGAGGAGGATGTGGTTGAGTGAGTGAGTGAGTGAGTGAGTCAGTTAGTCAGTTAGTCAGTCAGTTAACGAGATCATTTAGACAGATGAGAGAACAACAACAGCAAGGGTATTGCATATTAGACATTTTATTATCCCCCTCCATCACATCACACCTACGCTAAGGGATCCACGTTGGGTGTGTTTCGAATTCAAGTATGATTGTCCAATCAGAAGCCGCCATTTGGTAGTGCAGGACAGTCCAGGATACTGTAACGGCAACATGTCCTGGAACAGTTGTCTGCATTTTGAAGGGTTTCGGTGGTTGGTAGTCCCCTATCGTCTTCCAAGTGAGGCTTGGTCTTCATGATGGACCTGTGCGTGGGGTAGCCTTTCATTTCAAGCGACAGTAGGCTATACCGTAGGCTATTCATAGACCACCATGGCTGTTTTTCAGATACAGGGGCGCATTTGGATGTACGCTTGTATAAGTTATCCTGTCCGGCGTTCTCGAACTTTTCAGCATGAGTATTAATAGCTTCATGCGCAATACGATCCCAGAAGGTAGGATCTTCACATCCCTGGGACGTAGCCTGACTGTCTGAGGTTAAGCTCTCCATATCAATGGATACACTCTCAGTAGTCTCTGTATTGATATCAATCGGTGGACTCTCAGAAGTCGCAGTATCAGCATCTGCCTCTGTGGGCTCCTCGGTATCTTCAGTCCCATGTGTATTCTTCTGGTGTCGTACCATATCGTAATGTCTGCAGAACGTGCGTGTCATAACTTCTTATTCTCCACACATGGTAATTCTCTTTTCCTCACGTGGAACATACAGTCAATGGTTTAACTGGTAATTACCACGTGTGGATATTTCGACCAGTTAGTCAACCAGGAAATTATTTTCCACGTGTAAAAAATATCCACTAATGATAGAACTGGGCATACCACGTGTGGAAATTATTTACCACGCGTGGTATTTATCATCCAATTATTAAACTCGGAAATACGACGCGTGGTAAATAATTTCCACACGTGGTATTTCACTGGGTTTTCCACACGTGGTAAGTTTCAGAATTCAATCATGTTAAAACCGTAGGACTTGATTATACAAATGGTACATTTGATAAAAAATAATACTGCCTCTCATTTCTGAAAACTTTCGATTTCCGCAATTTTGGAGGGACCTTACTTTGTGAAGCTTTCATTCATTGACTGGGTAAAAGAAAATTTCGACGCGTGGATAACTGGGAATACCACGTGTGGAAATTATGTACCATGCGTCGTATTTCCAAATTCAATGATTGGGTGAGAAATACCACGCGTGGTAACTAAGTTCCACACGTGGTATTTCCAGTTCTATCATTGGTGGATATTTTCCACACGTGATAAATAATTTCCAGGTTGAATAATTGGTCGAAATATCCACACGTGGTAATTACCAGTCAAACCATTGGCTGTATTTTCCACGTGTGGAAAACAGAATTACCATGCGTGGAAAATAGAATTACCACGTGTGGAAATTAGAAGTTATGACACTGATGGCTTTCCATAAGTGTAAGCCATGTTGACGGTTGAATGTTGACTGTGCACGTCTTTGGGATACGCTTGCTGTTATGGACAGTAACGCTCGTCAACGCCTAGCTTTAATCCTCAACGCCCTTGTGAAATAGCTCGGAAGCTCTGATTGGTCCAGATATCCCATGAAATGAACACTAACTCATCGAAATACAGTGATGCCCGTCGTTACGCCTTAACGTCCGTCTCAACGCACTAACGCCCTATCTTAACGCCTTAAGGATACGTAACTCCCCCTTCGGTTCAAAATTTGTCCTTTTTTTATTTGGTCTTCGGATTTAAACGCCCTGATGAAATAGCTTAGAAGCTCTGATTGGTCCAGATATCCCATGAAATTAACACTAACTCATCGAAATAAAGTGATGCCCGTCGTTACTCGTTAACGTCCGTCTCAACGCACTAACGCCCTATCTTAACGCCTTAAGGATACGTAACTCCCCTTGAGGTTCAAAATTTGTCCGTTTTTGTTATTTCGTTATTTGAATATTTGGTCTTCGGATTTAAGCCGTAATAATGAATCCTTTTTGTACAAAAGACATCTGGAATAAGCGGGTTGGTGACCAGGTTCTATGACAGGATGCAAAGTGTCTTTTGTAACAGAATGCATGAAAAATATCAGAATCATTCCGTCAAATATATAACCGTGCGGTTTTTGACCGATTTCTATCATTTCATTTTTTGCCAAAATTCAATAGCATTTCTCGAAAGTATTCATGTTACGCTTGTAAAATTTGGGGTGCCTGTTATTTACGTTGTGATCTAGTCAACGGCGTCTCAGCTGTTATAAATTCGGCTTAGTTTTAACATTATTCAACTTTTGCTGTAGGAAGTTGTAACGTAATAGATTTTTGTCAATTCATTTTAGTTAAATCACTATAAAAATAGAATTAGACAGAAATTTAAAAAAATTTAGTCGGCGGTTATTACTTCTAGTTGTCTTTGATCATAGTATACCATCAAATTTGAAATATGTTGAACAATTTTCACTAAAATTCAATTGAAAATTGAGGCTATTGTTTTCATTTATTTCATTTTAATTTGAATATTTTCTAAACAGTAGTAGCAACAGTTATGTAAATCCTCAGGACATGCATCGTCATAAAATATACATATTATTATTGTTATGTTGAATATTTATTCCTACAGAAGACAAATTATCAGTACAAAACTGCCTCAGAGGAGTATACGTATCCTTAAAGCCCTTACTGAACGTCTCAACGCCCTATCGTTACCCTTACGTCATGTTGGGTATTGGAGAAGATAACTTCCCGTCTCCAGGTGCGTCTCCATAAATTGCAAGCGTCTGGTCCGTCATTCATAATTCAGCCGTCGTCCATTAGAGAATATCCGCGTCCATACTTCAGAGACATATTCCATACTCCATATAACAGTATTAGCACCAAATTCAAAAAGACAATCATAGTATACATAAACATAGGCTTGTTTCCTGCAAGAGAGAAGCGGTCAACAGTTTTCAATGATGCCGGCAAGACATCATGATGTTCCAAAAATATCAAATCCGTATCGCTGATCAGTATTCTTAATCCATAATATTCGTTGTAAAGTCGCCATCTAAAGAATGATGTATCTCAGTCACGCTTGATTGTGTCTGTTCATATGAGTACCATGAGGATCTTGAAGTACATGGGTTCATATGGCCCCTAGCCCCGGGTTAAGCGGAATTAGACACAAGTTACGAAACGTAACGCCATAGATCCTGCACGCTACGCTCGTATTTTGCTATCAGCATGCGATATGTATCGCCAAATTTGAGAAACTTTGAGTGGAGGCACTTGGTGGTGTAGCCTTGTTTTATAAGTTTCTGCAACAATGTTTTGTGACGTTGATTACAATCGTCACATTTAACACAGGATCTAGCAAATGCTACTAGGCGTGATATGTATACGCCATATGCAGGTCCCACTGGAATATTACTGTCCAGAAAGGGATAGTTTACGATGTCGAAATTGTAATCATCTCTTTTGTCATACAGTCGACGAGAGAGAAAGCCCGCTTCATTTTTATAGAGATATAGGTCTAAATATACGATGTGCCTGTAGGGCTATCTGTAGTTTCCTTCAAATCCAGTGAAGGTGGATATATATCCTTCACTACGTCATTTATATAGCGATTATTCACAGCGAGAAGATCGTCTATATAGCGTTTGGTGAATGAGAAGGAACGGGATTGGAATGGGTCGGTTTTTGAAAGCGCCTGCATATAGTCATATTCATAAGAGAACAGATATAGGTCAGGCAACAAGGGTACACAATTAGTACCCATTGGAATACCTATATGCTGCTGATATATTGTGTTGCCAAATTTCACATAGATATTATTAATGAGAAATTCAAGCAACTCTATAAACAAAGAAACATCCCATGATTGATATCTCCTGTATGTAGTAGAGCTAAAGAATGCTTTATGGCGTCCGACATTAATATATTTACGATCAGTTTTCTTGAACACAGATACTATTAATGAACTAGACGGTCAATAAGGTCCTGATGAGGGATTGTAGTATAGAGAGTCGAGGAATCCCATGTGGATACATGTCTATACGGTATGTGACCTTTAGCATCAAGTTCTTCCGTAAGACATTTTGAGTTTTCCAATATCAACATACATTTGACGCCAGAGTTTTTAGAAAAAGTGGCGCAATACCTTTCCCAAAATGTTTTTACCTCCTGAAGGGCCCTCGTCAACAGGTTTGAAAGAAGCTTGGTGGTGCAGCTTCTAGAACCAGCTATGAATCTAGCTTTGCATGGTGATTTATGCATTTTGGGGGCCAGTACCAGCAACATATAGGTATTCCAATGGGTACTAATTGTGCACCTCTGTTGGCTGACCTGTATCTGTTCTCTTATGAATATGACTATATGCAGGCGCTTTCAAAAACCGATCCATTCAAAGCCCGTTCCTTCTCATTCACCAAACGCTATATAGACGATCTTCTCGCTGTGAATAATCGCTACATAAATGACGCAGTGAAGGATATATATCCACCTTCACTGGATTTGAAGGAAACTACAGATAGCCCTACAAGCACATCTTATTTAGATCTCTATCTCTATAAAAATGAAGCGGGCATTCTCTCTCGTCGACTTTATGACAAAAGAGATGATTACAATTTCGACATCGTAAACTATCCCGGGACTAGGGGCCGTATGAACCCATGTACTTCAAGATCCTCATGGTACTCATATGAACAGTCACAATCAAAGCGATACGGATTTGATTTTTGGAACGATGTCTTGCCGGCGTCATTGAAAACTGTTGACCGCTTCTCTATTGCAGGAAACAAGCCTATGTTTATGTATACAATTGATTGGTGCTAATACTGTTATATGGAATATGGAATAGGTCTTTGGATTATGAACGCGGATATTCTCTAATGGACGACGGCTGGATTATGAATGACGGACCAGACGCTTGTAATTTATGGAGACGCAGACCATTTCGGCCCCTCTAAATATATTTTTTTTTACTCTTTGAGCTAGGAGCTGAAAATTTCCACACTATACCCTTGGGTCACGCGCTACCAGAAAATGTAAAAAATCGAAGATGGCCTCAGCTGATGACGTCACAGTATAAATGTCATCTTCAAAACAGGCATTTCTTGGTGGATTTTTCGGTCAGATTTTTCGAATTTTCTATTTATGTGTTTTCACTCTGCATGATAAGTTAGTAAATAATACTCTGCTGTGAAGCAAAATATATTTTGTGCAATTTTCCTCACTTTGTTGGTACCCCACATGGTCGCTATCTTCAATTTACCCATGATCCTCTACTCCGGGGTTATACAAATTGGCTCAAAATGACCCCGATATGATAAACTAAAAGGTCACAGTAGTAGAGAAAAGACCGCTGGAACCACATTGACCTACTTTTAAGGAGGCCACAGGGAGGTCAAGGTCACAATAGTTCCGGCACTTCCCGTCACGTGACCGGAAGTGACCTTTGGAGCATGTATTCCAGAAAGTAGTCCGCGGTGATGCGGTCGCAGAGAAAAGCCTTCACGGACAGAAAGTAGTCCCATGTCAAGGGCCATACGCGGGACGCTGCTTTACCCCTGATTCACATATGACGTCACGATGACGTCACATGCGGTCACGTGACATCCGGGTTACAGGTCACATCCGGGTCAAAAGTTCAAATGTCACTTCCGGTCATGTGACGTCCCAGCAATAAGGCGCTATCTAAGACCCCAGTGACTCCCAATGTGAATCCCCCGGAATGCATGTATAGAGGATGGTCCCCGACAATATCGCCAGCACTATGCCCAGCATAAATGGCAAGTGGGGAACCTCATTTTCTTCATACAGGTTTCCTCAAAATTGTATTGGCAAGAAATAAATACCTGAAACCATGAGAAGTAACACTTATAGTAATAAACATAACCTATAGATATTGTACCATGTTATTATGACCAGCATATGATCAGTGCGACCCCAGGGTCAAGCGTTTTTTGTCCATTATGTCTCCGCAAAAAATAAACATACAAAAAGGCGGCGCTTGCTGTGGGGATTCTCTTTTGACATCACGACATCGATCGTGCTGCCCTCTGGAGGCAAGGAAGACTCTGACTGGGCGAACCCTCTGTGTGGCAAATTCCGGGTGATCTCCCCTGATTCGCACATTTACATCTATACGAGGAATGCCTGTATAGGGTATAGGGATGGACAATTTTTTTCTTGTGGGTTTTACTATGGGTTGTGGGATCTTGTTGTCTTCGTCCCGAGCTGTAGAACACAATGGGAGGGGTCTAGAAGCTAAGCGGTGAAATTTTTAGAAAAGTTCAGGTAGGCCTGTATAGGCCCATGCTGGCTCATTGGACAATGTTGAACCTAATGGGAAACCCATTCCTCGACATTTGCGATATGGGTTGTGGGATCTTGTTTTTCACGTCTCGCCACGTAGAACACTATGGGCGGGGTCCCGAAGCGATTGGTTGAATTTTTTTGAAAAAGTCACTGTACGCATGCGCAGTGGGCAAGTAGCGCTGGGGTGGACGTTTTGGGGTCTAGTGAACCCCTAGTGGTCCGATTGGGTCGTATTAGGTCTAATTTTGAAGCTCTCGTGGAGGAGAGCGCCCGACTGGACTAATGTATCGTTCGTTTTCATTATTCTGCGCATGCGCAGTCTGACCGTAGTATAGAAAGCAGGCATTTTGGGAGTTCTTTTGGGGTAGAGATGGAACATCCGTGGTCCAAATGGACCGTGTGGGGTATCAGTGTCAGTAGAGTCAGAATGGCGTGTTTTTATTGCAAGTCCCGTAAACCTGCGCATGCGCAGTTGGGTGTAGTAAGTAAAGTGGTCATTTTGAGAGTGCTTGGGGTGTGTTTGGGGTAGAGATGGATCATCCTTCGTCCGAATGGGTCATGGAATGTGTCAAATTGAAGTTCTCGTGGTGTTGACCACAATTTCAGGGATGTTCACGTCATCTGTGACGTAATCGGTGACGTCATCAGTAGGAATAGTAGCCAAACTGGGCATTTTGGGGAAATGAAAGAAGGTATTTGGTGTGGAGATGGACCATCCTTGGTCCGAATGCGTCGTGGGGTGTGTCATCTTGTAGCCCTCGGGGTGTTGACCACGACTTGAGGCATATTCACAGCATCTGTGACGTCATCGGTGACGTCATCAGTACGAGTTGTAGCGAAAGTGGGCATTTTGGGGAGTGAAGGAAGGTATTGGTGTGGGGTAGGGATTCAAAATCAACGACAGAAGTCCAGTGCAATATCTGAAGCGTAAGTCGACCTATACTTAAGCATTGATCAGATGCCGTCGTTGGCGCCTATATTTGGCCACGAAAAAGGTGACATTGGTCGTCATTTCCACCTGCCATTTGGTGTTGGGGCGCTGTTCATAGGCCCATTCCAAGCCATTCAATGTCTCCGGTTGGGCCAGGGCCGTCTACAGGGACGCACGATTGGTGATGATGAAAAGATGGCCGTACACCTTCTTGTTCGCACTGGGATAGAAATAGCGCAATTGACCCGTCATCTTATGGCATAAGAGCTACATATAATTTGAAGGCCGTAGGTTGGTCGTTGAAGATGGCTTCCACGTATCTGCGTAGATGGGCGAGGTCAGTCAGTCAAGTTGTACAAGTCCAATATAGGGCGATGACGGTGGAAACAGTGCCGGATCATGGACCAATGACACCGGTAGATGTCACCCACTAGATGATCTTCGGGTGAGAGATCGATAGGAACATTTGACCACACTCTTCGCTTGTATGTTTGGGTACTTCATGGCGTGCACGTGAGTGATCCGGGCGCAGAAAGGACTGTGTACATATCGTACAGCTATACTGGGCGGTACCGTCGTGCTTGGTAGCCTCATGACGGCGCAAGTCGTGCAGACGAGTGAATCATTTCGAACACGTAGTACAAGTGAACATCTATGTGGCTGACAGAGTGTCTGACGAAACGGCCAGGCCGCTTCTCTTTTATAGCACGCTAGCTGGTGATCTATTTTTAGCACAACCGGTTCAATCTGGCTGAAACCTGCTCCGAGAGCTCTGAGCTCATACACACACACACACACGCACACACACGCGCGAATACACACACACACACACACACACGCACAAACACACCTGGTGCGCCGGCATCACCCACACACACAGGAACACACGCAAACACACACACACGCGCGATCAAACACATGCGCACACGCGCGCAAGCACACGCTCACTCACCATCGTTAGTGCGTTAAAACGGGGGTTGGGCACGCCTCACAGGCCATTTGGATCACGGATGGTCCATTTCTGCCCAAAACACCTTCCTTCACGTCCCCAAAATGCCCATTTGTCTACTACTCCTACTGGTGACGTTACCAATGACGTCACAGATGACGTAGACATCCCTTAGGTCGTGGTCTACACACCGAATACTTCACAATGACACCTCACACGACGCATTCGAACTAAGGATGGTCCTTCAATCACTCAAACACACTTTCACACACCCCCAAAATGACCATTTTACTTACTACATCCAACTGCGCATGCGCAGATTGACACGACTTGCAATAATCATTCTGACTACCCCACGAGAGCTTCACACTGATACCCCACCGGATGGTCCATCTCTACCCCAAAACACCTTCCTTCACACTCCCAAAATGCCCACTTTGGCTACTACTCCTATCGATGACGTCACCGATGTCGTCATAGATGACGTGGACATCCCTCAAGTCGTGGTCTACACCCCGATGGCTACAAGAAGACACCCAACAGGACGCATTCGGACCAGGGATAGTCCCTCAGTCGCTCAAATATACACATGCGCACCTTGGCAGGGTTGTGGGTTCTAGCATTAGTTGTACATGATGTCTGCGCGAGTACGGAAGCACGCCCCGACGCTCCGTGTATTGAAGACGGCCCCACCCGAGTTGGTCCGAATCATTGTACGCGGTGCAGACCACGCTCTCGTGTGCTGTCTGTGTGAGATTGGACTCAATATCTTAAAAGGCAACGTACCACTGACTCCGGCTCAGAAGGCGAAGTTGGCCAAGCATAAGACAGGTCTGCGAACCCTAGTCCAGAAGCGAGTCTCTTAAACACAAAAGAAAAAGGTGTTACAGAAAGACGGCTTTTTCGGGGCCATCTTAGCACCGTTGGCCGCTTCCGTGTTGGGTCCAGTATTGGGTGGACTCTTCGGCCGACAATGAACCACACGAAAAAAATGGTCCTCGTCGAACCTCGGTTCCTTCAAAACCTCCAATCACCGTACCCCGTACCTTCTACGGTGAAGACGATAAACACCCTCGATGAAGAGATGCGTCAGATCTTACAACGACCGAGGTTAAGCGACAGTGAGAAAGTACAACAGTACAATGAGACGCTTCAGCGGTACATGACGTTCATGGTCCAATACAAAACCCTCTCTACCCCAGCACCACCACCACCACCACGAGACACACCACCGACCTCAGCACCGCTCCAACAGCCGCCATTACCAGGGGTACCACCCACAGCCCCACAGTGGGTCGAAGTGGAAGTCCTGAAGAGTGTACCTGCATCGTTCAAGAAACAAGCTGGCCTGGTATTACAACGAATGAAACAGAATCCTAACATGACTTGGAATGATAAAGGTGAACTATTGGTACAGAATCAGGTGGTCCCCGGTACCCACATGACGGATTTAGTGAATGACCTGATGCGTCAACGCAGGTCGCACACGAATCCTCGAGGATGGGAGGTCTTCGCTCAAGGCTTGAAAGACATGCATGTACCACAGGAATTGGTGGGGAACCCAGAGCGCTGGGCCTGGATGCCATCGCCCAGTCGTGCACCACGACTCTCACCACACCATGAGTGGGAACCGGAGTCACCCCCAAAACACCACCACGGCGGGCACCTACTTTCCCCCCCTGTTACCACGCCACCCCCTGCAACCACCAAGATCCAAGTCACCGCGACCATCACGACGATTAGCGCCCAAGGGCTGGGAGAAGTATTAAACCCGGGAGCAGCAGCAGGAAATCCCAGTCGTCATGTTTTAAGTCGTGTCCTTCTGCCAACAGTGAATTTGATTTATGGACCGTCCCACCTACTCAGACCAGTGCCGAAGAAGGTCAATGGGTGGAACATCTGCCCCTTTCCAGCATTACAGCCACAGGCCCCATTGAATGCACCATCACCAACGCAGATACGACCTACCTGGATTTAGCCCATACGTACATATATGTGAAAGCTAAAATCACCAATAAAGATGGGTCAATCCTCAAAGCAGATGCACCCGTGGGTCCAGTGAATCTCTGGCTTCATTCGCTATTCCAGCAAGTGGATATAGCCCTCAGTGATAAACTGGCGAGCGCCTCGACGAACACGTACCCGTACCGAGCCTACATCGAAACACTGTTATACGTGACGCTAAAAAGTCGTATTTGACAGCCTACTGAGATAGCCCAGGCAAGATGGAAGCGAGTCCTGATAATGACGGCTACACGGAGAGAGTGAATTTCACAGTAGAGAGTCAATCGGTCGATATGATGGGACGTCTGCATGCGGACTTATCCATGCAGGACCAATACCGCGCAACGCCTGCGTTTGCCTTGATGGCCCCGAGTGAGGACCTCGAGTATCACATTGTCATCCAAGAGGCAAGTCTGTTTGTACGCAAAGTGAAACCGAGCCCAGGTGTACAGTTGGGGCACATCAGAGCCTTGGAGAAAAAACCAGCCCAGAACCCGATTCGGCGAGTACAGACCAAGGTCTTTTCCGTTCCTAAAGGCAATATGATTGTCAATCAAGAAAACCAATTCCTGGGGGACTTGCTCAAGCGTTTAACCCTAGCCTGTGTGGAGAACGTCAGTTATAATGGGGCTCTCTCGAGGAATCCGTTCAACCTAAAAGCTTTCAACATCAATTTCGTGGCCCTGCATGTGGATGGCCAACAGGTACCGGCACGGCCTTTACAACCTAATTTCGGAACGGACAATTACATCCGGAGCTATCTGAACCTCTTCACAGCAACTGGCCAAATCAACCAAGACGAGGGAAATATGATCAGGTCGAGACGATTTCGACAAAGGGTACACCTTGTTCTGTTTCGATCTGACTCCCACCTTAGACAACGATCATCAACTGAGTCTCGTCAAGAAAGGCAACTTACGCTTGGAACTGCATTTCGAGACACCTTTACCGAAAACCATCAATGTGATTTGCTACGCTGAGTTTGACAACATTATTCAAATCGATAAAAGCCGTAACGTCCTGTGTGACTTTGCCACCTAACATGGATACAGACCGGATACGCACCGTGCTGGAGAATGATCCAGGGACACGCATGGTCTTTCAAGGAGTGTTCGCCCGAGACGTGTTCCCATTAGACCGTGTGTATCCTGCTGCTTACGTCCTGAATTCAGATCCGATAGATCGACCCGATCAACACTGGGTGACCGTGTACTTGACAGAAGAGCAGGGCGAATACTTTGACCCGTATGGCCTACCACCCCTCCATTCCGATTTAACAGACTTCATGGATCAAGGCACAGAGACGTGGTGTTGGAATACCAAAACGTTGCAAGGCCTGACCAGTAGTGTGTGCGGACAATATTGCTTGTTTTACCTGTACCATCGATGTCGGGGACATTCCATGCAGACGATTGTCCACATGTTTGACGAGTACCCCAATGCCGAGGACCGAGATGTACTCGTATATGACTGGGCCGCCCTTCATTTCAATGTACAAGTCCCGTTCTGGGCTTGAATTCTTTCAATGTACAAGCCCCCTCTGTTCTGGGCTTCAGTTCTTTCAATGTACAAGCCCCCTGTTCTGGGCTTCAGTTTTTTCACGTGGTTGTTGTTCACTGAATAAAAAAAAAGAGATCTCACCCAAAAAAAAACCCTATCTTGTGTGTTTTCTGTGTAAGCATGAATGCCCGATGTGGTGATTCAGTCAATGAATAGCCAATCAGTGGCCTAGTATAATCCGAAATTCGCCCGCGCACTTCCGGTAATGCCGCGTTCTGCCGGATAACCCGCGCGCGCTGTGGCCGGGGCAGGACGGGCCGGGGCGAGCCGGGGAAAATCCAGTGGTAAACCCCGGATGTTGAAAAGGTCCCGGATGTTCTAGTACATGCATTCCATATTTCTAAGGTCTAAGGAAAAAATAGAACTCTCCTGTGCTCGGGGTCAAATGTAACCCATCAATACCCAGAAAACCAACATAGGCGTTAAGACCTTGATATAACCTGCCCGGAACGTGGTTAGTACGAATGTTTCCCTCGTGGTGTTGTTGTTCAATAAAAAACTTCATAAAAACCCAAGTGAAGTTCGAATATGTATTAACGTGGACGCGCAAGTGGACAAGAATGTATATACAAGTATATAAGAACGTGAAACTGGTGCAAACAAGAATTAAGGTGGACACGTATGTAGAGAGAAGTCACAGTGGAGTATAGTTCACAAGTCATCGAACTGCCGTATATAGAGTACTAATTCAAAAGAATGGAGTTCACGAACAAATTCATGGTGCAATGTATATAGAGAGTAATTTCGAGTCCAAATATGTATGTCCGTTAGAATTCACAAGTCCGGGTATACCGTCAAAGATAATATATGTAGTATTCACAAGTCAGGGTACGTCGTACTGGCTCCATCGGAAAGGACTTTGCATTTCGGGTAGAAAAATGTGAATGCATCTCGTTTCTGGATGTACGTTGATTAGGGGCCGAAGTGCTACCGCCCGTTCTCAGGACAAGGCCGTTCTCAGGACAGGCCGTTCTCAGGACAGTATGTTATAGCATTGGCTAACACAGCCAAGCAGCAGGCAGACAGTGCTCTGCTCAGTGAAGTGGAACGACATTGGGCGCATTGTCTAGTGCTTAGCTGAGGCCACCACAAGCTGTGCAGTGGACTGGAAGAGAAGATCTACCTAATCAACCATTCCTCAACTCCGGCCATGAATTACTAAAGTTTACTCTTCTGATCTCCGGGGGGTATTTTCAGAACAATTTACAATCAGAAAATATTAAAGCTATTTCACTGCTTCCTCAGGTCATGTTTGCAAACAAGAAAACAAGGAGTAAAGACAATATAAATTATTTTATTCCCAGCCTTAAATTTTACCAAATACAAGGTACCTAAATCATTATAAAAAAATCATTATTTTTTTTTATATTTTATTTTTTATTTATTCATTTTTTTTTAAAGAAGAACAAACAAACAGTAGTAAAGTAGAATAAAAGTTATCCCCCCACCCCCTTAATTTTAAATACGATAATGGTACTAAATAATGAATTGTGTGATAAAAATATAAACTATCAAGCATTGACAAAGAAGAACAAACAAACAGTAGTAAAGTAAAATAAAGGATTTTATTCACCCCCCCCCCCGCGCTTTTAATTTTAACTAAGATACTGGTACTGAAAGTGAACTATTGTCATGCATAACTAATTATGTGATAAAAATATAAACTGTCAAGCATTTAATGTTGGATATTAATATTGAAATATCAATTAATTCAACTACATTATATACATCTATGCATATTGCCCATTCTATTAATATTAGTTTTTACAAGAAACAAAAAAACAAGTTTCTCAAAAGTCAATCGGGTCAGCACATATTTTGTAAATTGCACAAATATGGAGCACTATGCATGACAATAGTTCACTTTCATTATTGTAAATAAAAATAATGTTTTTAATAATACAAATATTAGAAAACTAAAGAATCAATCAGCATATTCATATACATATAATCATTTTTAACAGCACATTTGTATTTCATTCAATAAATATACGGTACTCCATGGTAACACAGAAATAATACAAGAAAAGAACAAATTGAATCTACTTATAATAATGTGTAGCTAACTAAATGAGGATAAAAGCACTTTATTTCAAATCAAATTATTTACAAGAAGAACAAAAGTATTTTTGCACTCGAGGGGTTTTGGAATATCCACAGCACTGCTGATGATACCATTCCAAGCAGCATTCACAGACAACACTGGTTTGACCATCCTCAATGTAACAAGTGCAGGTTTGACAAGTCCAACGGGCTTGTCTCTCCTTCACATGTAAGAGGTGCTCAAGGGCAGTCCATGCATCCTCCGTAAAGAATGCACGAACTTCCCCAAGGTCAACAGCGGAGTCCAAAATCTGGTTTGGAATGGCATCCGGCATGGTCTCCACCTCTGTCTCTTCCACCTGCAGGCCATCCAGGATGCGGTTGATGAGGGGTTCATCAACCAGCCAAGAGAGTATCTTCTTCTGTCGTTCGACAATCACTGAAGGCTTTTGCTTTTCTTCTCCGTTTTGCTGTCGATTGTTTCTTTGAAGCTTGGTCTTTGGAGCTTCTTGTCTAATGCATCACCGACAGGGGGATAACTGGTGGTAGTAGTCGGCTCCATCTCATCTTCCCCATCTACATCTTCCAAGGTTTTCAGGATGGAAACCTTGCCCTCTTGGGATTCTGGGTCGTATTGAGGCTGGGATTCTGGGTCGGATTGAGGCTGGGATTCTGGGTCGGATTGAGGCTGGGATTCTGGGTCGGATGGAGGATTGGAAGGAGGTGGTATATCCAACAGGTCCGAAATCAATGGGTTGGGCGAGCTGGTAAATGATCCACAGGTTGAAAGATGTTGTTGAAAACGCACCTTCTTGATAATTGTCTTCGGACAGAAAGGACAATGAAAGTGTGTAGTTCCCTCTTTATATCCCGGACATAATTGAGCGCATCCAGTTATCTTGTAGCCTACATAAAAATAAAAATAATTATTTTCAAAATATGATATAAACATCCAGGGAAATTAAATTATTAAAAATGTGATAGAATTATAAATATTAAGTATGCATAATAAGAACACTAAGAGAAAGCATTTTATTTAAATGTATATATTTTTAATTTTAAGGTTCATTAGAGTATAGTTTTAACAATCGTCCCTGGGTTTGACAAATAATCTAGATCAAATTGCTTTTTAGATTATTTGTATTTTTAATATCAGACGGGATGTTGCCAACACTCAAAACAGAGCATTGAGAAAGGACCTTGAAATCACACAGGTACGACATGTGATTCTAAGAGTTATTTCAAGCATACTGATGTTGTTTTACAGGATTATAAAGCAGGAAAGTATATGTAGCTTTATACACACATCTAAACTAGGGAAAACAACATTACTAGTCTTACCTCTCAATTGAACTGTCCCTCTGGTACCCGAGAAATGGGTTCTGGACACTGGGCATATCGGGCAATGAAAAAGGTTTCCATCGCAGTCTGCCTTTTTTTATATCTATAACATTGTGTGTGCATTATACATATTACCACAATCTCTTAATTAAACTTACAATACAAGACAGATCTGCCTGAAATGCTGGATTTGCATGGATATATTTTAATGTCGACAATCAACCCTGGGTTTGAAAAATAATTTAGAACACGCTTTTTAGATTATTTTTATTATTCAATAAATTTGTTATTTCTTCAGCCAATGTTAAATTAATTTAAACTTTACGTTCTCTTCAGCCAATGTTAAATTGATTTAAACTTTACGTTTAACTTGCCATGCTCAGTAATCCATATATACAAATCAATTAGTTTTTGTTGTTGTTTTATATATTATCAGAAGTTGGTGAACAAAATGTCTGTCAAATGTCTCATAATAACTTGTAGGCTCCATGGTCTGAGTCAGTGGGAGAGCTTTATTTACAACTCGGCTGCTCACTCCACTGGTAGCAGCAGAGCTTCATTGT
The DNA here is from genome assembly GCA_036873755.1 of Hanleya hanleyi. Lineage (NCBI taxonomy): Eukaryota > Metazoa > Mollusca > Polyplacophora > Lepidopleurida > Hanleyidae > Hanleya > Hanleya hanleyi. Next base: position 45,983 of record JAVTVY010016113.1, on the reverse strand, counting down.
CCTGTCATTAGCCCTGCAGTGAGCCACTGTCCTGACAAAGGCCTTTTCCTGAGAAAGGATTTTCCTCTGACTGGGCGGTAGCACTTCGGGTACTGTTGTGTACGTTCGCATCTGGTGGTCGACGACCCGGAATCCTCTGTTAGTGACACTCGCACTGGGCTGGCTTTTAGCACGTCCAGGTAGAGGGCTTTGTCGATGACCGGGTCACGCCGGTTAACGCCTTTGCAACAAAACTTGTTGTTTCCATCTCCACCATAACAGAAGTTTGTTTTGGACGACAGGGCGATCATGGCATCTCCACTCCACTCTAGCTTAAAGAGGCCCGGCGTCCGCTTGTCGTACTGGTAAAGGTCACGTCGAGGTAGCCACTGGTTCCGTTCCACCTCATATTGCGCACGTAATTCAGGTCTGACGAGTGACTCCCAATCCGCATTAGAGGCGGCCATATAGGCAGAGTCCGTGTCCATCTCCATGACTTGCCAATCGGATGGGTCGAAATACACACCCATGAAATCGTATAAAAACTGGAGCATCCTCAGCTTGGCCACCTGGTATACCATACACCAATAAAGATGGGTCAGTCCTCTAAGCAGATGCACCCGTGGGTCCAGTGTATCTCTGGCTTCATTCGCTATTCCAGCAAGTGGACATAGCCCTCAGTGATAAACTGGCGAGCGCCTCGACGAACACGTACCCGTACCGAGCCTACATCGAAACACTGTTATCCTACGGGCGCGACGCTAAAAAGTCGTATTTGACAGCCTACTGAGATAGCCCAGGCAAGATGGAAGAGAGTCCTGATAATGACGGCTACACGGAGAGAGTGGATTTCACAGCAGAGAGTCAATCGGTCGATATGATGGGACGTCTGCATGCGGACTTATTCATGCAGGACCGATACCTCTTGAATGGAGTACCTGTACCTGTCAAAATACGACTAGTGCGCGCAACGCCTGCGTTTGCCTTGATGGCCCCGAGTGAGGACCCCGAGAATAACATTGTCATCCAAGAGGCAAGTCTGTTTGTACGCAAAGTGAAACCGAGCCCAGGTGTACAGTTGGGGCACATCAGAGCCTTGGAGAAAAAACCAGCCCAGTACCCGATTCGACGAGTACAGACCAAGGTCTTTTCCGTTCCTAAAGGCAATATGAATGTCAATCAAGAAAACCTGTTCCTGGGGGATTTGCTCAAGCGTTTAACCCTAGCCTGTGTGGAGAACGTCAGTTATAATGGGGCTCTCTCGAGGAATCCGTTCAACCTAAAAGCGTTCAACATCAATTTCGTGGCTCTGCATGTGGATGGCCAACAGGTACCGGCACGGCCTTTACAACCTAATTTCGGAACGGACAATTACATCCGAAACTATCTGACACGCATGGTCTTTCAAGGAGTGTTCGCCCGAGACGTGTTCCCATTAGACCGTGTGTATCCTGCTGCTTACGTCCTGAATACAGATCCGATGGATCGACCCGGTCAACACTGGGTGACCGTGTACTTGACAGAAGAGCTGGGCGAATACTTTGACCCGTACGGCCTACCACCCCTCCATTCCGATTTAACAGACTTCATGGATCAAGGCACAGAGACGTGGTGTTGGAATACCAAAACGTTGCAAAGCCTGACCAGTAGTGTGTGCGGACAATATTGCTTGTTTTACCTGTACCATCGATGTCGGGGACATTCCATGCAGACGATCGTCCACATGTTCGACGAGTACCCCAAGGCCGAGGACCGAGATGTACTCGTATATGACTGGGCCCCCATCATTTCAATGTACAAGTCCCGTTCTGGGCTTGAATTCTTTCAATGTACAAGCCCCCTCTGTTCTGGGCTTCAGTTCTTTCAATGTACAAGCCCCCTGTTCTGGGCTTCAGTTTTTTCACGTTGTTGTTGTTCACTGAATAAAAAAATGAGATCTCACCAAAAAAAAACCCCTGTCTTGTGTGTTTTCTGTGTAAGCATGAATGGCCGATGTGGGGATTCAGTCAATGAATAGCCAATCAGTGGCCTAGGATAATCCGAAATTCACCCGCGCACTTCCGATAATGCCGCGTTCTGCCGGATAACCCGCGCGCGCTGCGGCCGGGGCGGGCCGGGCCGGGGCGGGCCGGAGAAAACCCAGTGGGAAACCCCGGATGTTGAATAGGTCCCGGATGTTCTAGTACATGCATTCCATATGTCTGAGGTCTAAGGAAAAAATAGAACTCTCCTGTGCTCGGGGTCAAATGTAACCCATCAATACCCAGAAAACCAACATAGGCGTTAAGACCTTGATATAACCTGCCCGGAGCATGGTTAGTACGAATGTTTCCCTTGTGGTATTGTTGTTCAATAAAAAACTTCATAAAAACCCAAGTGAAGTTCGAATATGTATTAACGTGGACGCGCAAGTGGACAAGAATGTATATACAAGTATATAAGAACGTGAAACTGGTGCAAACAAGAATTAAGGTTGACACGTATGTAGAGAGAAGTCACAGTGGAGTATAGTTCACAGGCCAAGTCATCGAACTGCCGTATATAGAGTACTAATTCAAAAGAATGGAATTCACAAACAAATTCATGGTGCAATGTATATAGAGAGTAATTTCGAGTCCAAATATGTATGTCCGTTAGAATTCACAAGTCCGGGTATACCGTCAAAGATAATATATGTAGTATTCACAAGTCCAGGTGCGTCGTACTGGCTCCATCGGAAAGGACTTTGCGTTTCGGGTAGAAAAATGTGAATGCATCTCGTTTCTGGATGTACGTTCGCATCTGGTGGTCGACGACCCGGAATCCTCTGTTAGTGCCACTCGCACTGGTCTGGCTTTTGAGCACGTCCAGGTAGTGGGCTTTGTCGATGACCGGGTCACGCCGGTTGACGCCTTTGCAACTAAACTTGTTGTTTCCATCTCCACCGTAACAGATGTATGTTTTGGACGACAGGGCGTTCATGGCATCTCCACTCCACTCTAGCGTAAAGAGGCCCGGCGTCCGCTTGTCGTATTGGTAATGGTCACGTCGAGGTAGCCACTGGTCCCGTTCTGCCTCATATTGCGCACGTAATTCAGGTATGACGAGTGACGCCCAATCCGCATTAGAGGCGGCCATATAGGCAGAGTCTGTGTCCACCTCCATGAGTTGCCAATCGGATGGGTCGAAATACACACCCATGAAATCGTATAAAAACTGGAGCATCCTCAGATTGGCCACCTGGTATACCATACATCCAATTTGGAGCGATAAGTTGTAACGGATGGTCTTCTTGGCTGAACTGATTTCATACGTATCGTCATCGATGACGTCGACGGACCGGAACAGAGGCGAGTTGATCTTTTTGCGCGCTTGTGGCATAGTACAGATATTGACGTTGACATGCTTGTCTTGGTTGGTCACCGTTTTGCCATAATAGCCATTGCCCGTCAACTTCCAGGATTCACCGATAATGGCCTTACTGGGATCTCTATCACCTTGACGACGGGCAGACGTGACGGTATGGGCATTCCGCGCAAAACAGGCGTTGGGTATATACTGTATCACTTGGTACACGCGCGTCACTTCGAGGCCGTGGCTCATGTACCACTGTAGTAGCGGGATACCCAGCAAGATTTTCTCTCCCCACATGCTCCCAATCAGCATTCGACGAGGTTGTTGAAGTACGTCTTGTTCCTCAGCATAAGCGCCCACGTTCTCTCCAATGTCAGCCCGACTTACCAGCGTGTTCTTGAAAATAGGCGGGCACTGGGCGAATCGTGGCTTGAGATTGTCGGGAACATGGAGGTCGCATTCCATAAATCCATACAGGGCCCCGGAACGAACGGCGTCGAAAAGCTGTGGCAGGGTCAGGAGTGGTCGGCGACTGAGGGGGTACTCGCGCGCTTTAAGGAAGTCGCGTAAGTGTGGAAGGGCCTGGCACATGGTGTGAAATTCACACTCCCACAGTTCGATAAGATCGTACCCCAACTCTTTGAGGTAATCTCCGTTCTCCACCACTTCTGCCCGTAGTTCTTCTGCCGATTTCCCACGTCGTTCGTTGAAACGTCCAGCACTGAAAGGAAATTGGTGGCCGTTCCAGTAACAGCCATAAAACTGGAATACGGTGAGCTTATTGTGGATAATAGCAAACCCATCGACGGGGAGTCGTCGATCTCCTATCCGCTTCTCTGTGGCGTTAGTTTGGTGTCGTATATAAATTCCCCGTCGATCGGCTTCCCAGTCCAACCACTGGTCGGCGAGATGTTTGTACGGCGTACGTTGAGGTGTGAAATGCCGGCCGTCCGCCAACCAGCGCGCATAATGACCGCTGGGCATGGGTTGGGCGAGAGACCACAGATACAGGGCATTGGCGTCGAATCCAATGATTTTGGCACAGGGTTTTCCTCTTGGAAGGGTGGTGACGTCTTTCTCGTGGTAGCGATGAAAAATAAGGCTGGGCCCGCCGACGATGTTCTGCTTTAAACAATCATACATGTCCTCGTCCTTTTGTTGTATCAGCGAAAAGTATGTAGGACAATCTTGAAAAAGTTGGCGAAGCGCGAGACCCGGTAAACTCAAGCACTCCTTGAATATGTCGACGTGCATTTGATGCCGGAACAGTTGAACCATTTTCTCGGCCGCTTCGAGACAGGGAACCACATCTAAGTTGTTGTACCATATGAGAAAATCTCGCAAGGTCTGCATATGTTGGTCGTTCCATACCTGCTGTAGTTCCCGGTACGTGTCTTCCGAACATTCCACTGCTTCAGATCGTCAAAGAAAGCGTCCCGGGGTGGCAACTGTGTTTCCTCCAAGCGGTCGAGCGTCGACATATAGGTGTAAGGGAACCTCCCTTTGGTTTGTGCACAGTCATAGGCCTTCACCCACTGATCGTAGCTGTAATTGAGAGCTAAGTAGTTGCGTACATCCAGGAAATGGAGTGATGTGGTGGTGAGGGCCATGTGGTTATTGATCTTTTTGATGACGGACTTGATGGTATTGGACTGGGCCAAGTAAGGGTAGAGAAATTCCTTCACCATGTTGAGATCGTATCGACCCGAGTTGAAGCCGAGCACGGGTAACTGGCCTAGGTATTGCAGGAAGCGGGCTTTCAATTTCTCCGCATACAGCTTCGGTAAGGGTACATCCTGCGGTTGAATGTCCTGCCCACTGTGCTCCATCTCCGTCTCCTCTCTGTCAAATATTTGCCCACTATGCTCCATCTCCGTCTCCTCTCTGTCAAATATTTGATCGCATAGAATTTCAATTACAAGCGTCTAGTCCGTCATTCATAATCCAGCCGTCGTCCATTAGAGAATATCCGCGTCCATAATCCAAAGACCTATTCCATTTCCATATAACAGTATTAGCACCAAATTCAAAAAGACAAAAGTATACATAAACATAGGCTTGTTTCCTGCAAGAGAGAAGCGGTCAACAGTTTTCAATGATGCCGGCAAGACATCATGATGTTCCAAAATATCAAATCCGTATCGCTGGATCTACGATTCCAGAGCTCCGCCGTCATGACTCTTCAAGAGGCCAGTGAATCCTACACCATCGACCTTTTCGAGCGGGCGAACCAGTACGCCATCCATGCCAAACGACTGACGATCATCCCGAAAGACCTGTAACAGGCCCTGAAGGAGTAGGAATAGGCCTACTATAAAAAAACGGCAGTTTTCAGGGGCAACCAATTAATCCCGAAAGAGGGACTTCTAACCTTGCACAAAATTAACACGAGGTCCCGCACATCATGTACCTAAAAAATAATTTTTGGAAGTAAAATAATTTTTTGAAACTGTTATCCTAGCTCCATAAAATAAATAGAAAACATTAATACTTTTTTGAAACGGGGGGGGGATATCCATGAAATAAATATAAAACATTAATACTTTTTTGAAACGGAGGAAGTGGGGGGGATATCCCAGCTTCCTAAAATAAATACAAAAATAAATAAATAAATAAATGTATATAAAACAATTTTTACGGGTGCTGGTGAGGCAGGCTGGCTGAGGCAAATCGCTCCTCGTCAGGTAGGTGTTGAGGCTACACTGGTATTAGGTGCAGTGGTCAGGGTGGCTCAGGCTGGTCAGGTCCCCGGTGAGGTGAGATAGGCCAATGAATGCAGCAATGCCCTAAAAATTCCCACTTGTATACGTTTTTCCGTGACATTCGTGTCTTTTCGGCGACCTGTGTGACTTTTCGGGCACCTCCGTGTCTCTTCGGTGACCTCCGTGACATCTTCGGTCATCTCCGTGTCTCTTCGGTGACCTCCGTGACATCTTCGGTGACCTCCGTGTCTCTTCGGGAGGTGACCGAAGAGACACGCACGGACGTGAACGCCATTGTAGGGAAAAATCCAACAGACGGGTCAGTACATGTCCTATCATGTTTACAGGTCACGCCCCATTCAACCACACCCTCATACATACCAAGCTCGTATCCACCACCGCAACAGCGCCCCCTGGTGGATGCAAGAGTTACCTCCCCCGGCAAAATGGACCTTTAAAAGGGTTTTCTATACTACTAACGCGCGTGGATTCACGGATTTACTTCTACTGAGCACATAAGTTTGCCGTGATGCAGATGACAGCTTGAAATATTCTTACTGTGTGAGTACTAGTGGCACTGCACAGTCAATTAACCTGTCACACAGGATGCCGTATCTCGTTATTACCGTCAAATCACACATTTAGACCATGTATATGCACACAAAGGGTTGAACATAATTATCGGCTGACCAAACTATTGAACACTTTGGTGGCACAGTTTGCTGTTGATTGTTTATTAATTTACTGTCGCTGATAAACATGTTCTGGTAAATGAAAGAAGTTCGCGGGTCATGTCCGTTGCGGGGATATACAGCGAGTTCGGTGAAAATTCCTGGTACCTAATATAACCGATCAGTTGTTTAACCCAGAGCTATGGGTGTAGAGCGTATATGGTAATTTGATTATAACAAGCTCTAGTTCACTCCCTGAGATTGGTGAACCCAATCTCACTGTGCTATTGGCGGACCTCCTCACCTCGATGTATTGAAGATCAATGTAATCTAGAAAACAAGCAAATGTTTTATGAACTGGTTTGATTTGAGATAAAGAATCATTTTAATTCTTACCTATGATTGGTGTTGTCAGATGTTGAGGGGGCAGGTATTCATTCAGCGTCTGAAGCATGATTACCAAACAAGTGATCAATAGAGCACCTAGGGAGAAGAAAATAGACAGGTATCATAATGGTTTATGTGGCTTCTATGGTTTAAATATGCCACAAAGAGTTACGTAATCAATGTTGAAATGTTTGGCTCATATGACTCCATATTCAGAGTAATCGGTATTCCTGACTCCGCCCTGGTTTATGCGAAATCGATTCGAGAAGTTAGAGGCATATTACACAACTATTAATACACACGATCAAAGACAACAATTAAAGCCGAAAATTTCGGATGTAGATTAGACCATTGGTCCTACAAGGGGTGGAGTTACTGGTCTCTTAACTACGAACCATTGAGATTTAAATACGAGCAGGTTATGCGCATGCGCCTCGTGGGTCTGTGAGAAACTGAAGAGATGAGCCATCTCGCTTTTCCATTACGCGGAAGGGTAAATATGTCGGAGCATTCCTCACCCAATGTGGTCCTTTCTCCGCTGGATGGCGGTATGAGGAAGAGGAAGGGCGTGAGCAGAGACAGGACCACAGACGGCGAGATGAACATATAGATGAAGGAACCCGGGCGTCGTCTCAAGGTCAAGGTCACAAAGTAGTCTTGGTATTCTTCCGGACAACATACGTACTTCACGACATTTATTCTTGCCGATGAGTTTGTGAGCGACCATTCTTGATTGGATTTATACTCCGAGAGGTCCACATCTTTATAGTTGCCATAATGTGACAAACTCACTTCATTACCGCTGTATGTCCAGCTTCCTAGTTTCAGTGAACAAATCTGTGTGTCGAAAGGAAACCAAGACATATCCATCGAGCAATGTGACCGGAAGATTGTCGGTGGTATCCAGTTGACAGATCCGCTGGAATATACCACGGTGTCCAAGGACAACTGCAGACTGTATTGATCGTCAGCACTATGGAGAGAAACGAGATATGTTATACAAGTAAAGAACATATCACACACCAGCGATATCATGCAGCCAAAAACTTATACACAATAAGATCCTAATTGGCACTATGAGACATTAAGACACAATTGTTACAGCGACCTGCTGGTGTAATGTAGTGAATATGTACGTGTCCGATTATGGTTACAATACTGGTATTACAAACAACGCCATGACGTATAATGTGCTGAGGGAGACCATTAAATAGCTGAAACGCCGTCCCGAAAAATTCACCCTGCCTGCTATGGCATAGGGTACACCAGGGTGCGGGTGCACCACAGGTGCGTGCGCATGCGTGTGATGTCGTCACTTCTGAGCTCCGAGCTCCGAGCTCTAAGAGTTCCGCGATGCCGTTACTTCCGGCAGTGTCCAGTGATGAGGTCAGGGGCCAATAGTCAGAAAATATGCGCGTGATTGGATGGTTGACGCTGCGTAAAGGCGTTACGATAGGGCGTTAAGGCGTTGCGATAAGGCGTTAAGGCGTTGGGACGGGCGTTAAAGCATACAGTTAGGGCGTGGAGACGGGCGTTAAGGCGTAACTACGGGCGCTGACAGGCGTCACGGAATTTCGATAAAAAATTATCTAGAAAATCAGAGCTTCTGAGATATTTCGCCATGGCGTTGAAGCGCTAAGCTAGGCGTTCACGGGCGTTAGTGTCCATAAAACAAGAGTATCCTAAAGACGTGCGCAGTTGACGTTCCATCCAGCAGACAATCTACCACGATGTTCACGTGTACGACTTCTTTGAAGCCATTTCATCGCCTGGACATTTGACGTCGTCACACATGTGCACGCCATGAAGTACCCACGCATACATGTACAGAGTGTGATCTTTAAGCAGCCCAGTCAATTGAGACGTCATCAAAGTGTCAAACACGGATCACGTTCGCCATTCTCGAAACCGGATATTTCAGTTCCCATGGAAATGCATCCTCGATTGGAAGAACCCATGGAGGTCGATCCGCCGCCTCGAATTGAAGAGCCGATTGAGATTCATCCCGGTGTCGATCACCATCACAAATTGCGTCTTCCGATTGGACAAGAGCCTACGAGAGCCAGCGTGGGTATGATGTACTGAAGGGAGAAGAAAATGATTGACCTGGCATCCTTGTTCTTGTTGTTCTCTCATCTGTTTCATGGTTTTTAAGACACAAGGGATGAACACTGATTGAGTGGTCATATAAGGTCGTGTGTACACCAATCCTCTCAGTCTCTCACCCCCTCTCACTCACACTCATTCACTCTCTTCACTCAGAAGAGAAATCCCTTCTCCTCCTCCTCCTGCTCCTCCTCCTCTCTCCTTCTCCTCCTCTACACACGCACACACAGGTAACTCTACCAGGTAGCCAGATGAAACAAGACCCTCAAAAGCTCTTTTGCCCCTCTAAAACTCCCTTTTCTCTACCACTGCCGAGTGATCTATAAATAGAACAGGGGTTTTCTCAGAAAATTCCCCGAAAACTTCCCCCTGACAGTTTCTACTTTCTGTACTGCTAAAATGGATTACTTCCCTTGACTTTTAATTCCCCGAAATTGAGAGACTACACTATCTCAACAACAACAACAACATTATCATTCGTATGACCCCGTTTTTAGTCTGTGAAAACATGCACCCACCCATGACTTGATCGGCCTGGAGGAGCGCTTCACATGGGTACCTTCCCGTTCCAGTACGCCCACTATGGGCCCACCTCGACCCCAAAACGTCCTTCCAATGCCCTTCTCCCACCATTCCCTATCTGCGCATGGGCAGAATGTTGAAAACGGACGACACACTAGTACAGTCGGATGGTCTCCGCGAGAGCATCAAAATAAGACATCATACGGCCCAATCGAACCACCATGGGTCCGTGGCGACACCAAAACGTCCATTCCAAGGCCTTTGATATTCCCACCCCACACCCATCCAGTGGGACGCTTCCCCACGAATACTTCACACTGATACCTCACTCGACCCAATCGGACCATGGATGGTTCACCTCGGCCCCAAAACGCCCCTTCCAATGCCCTTTTCCCAAAATTCCCCGTCTGCGAATACACAGAATAATGCAAATGTACATGCGTGGGTTTCCCATTAGGTTAAACATTGTCCACTGCGCCGGAATGGGTGTACACCATAGCCGTATATAGATCTTCCCTCTAGTAGGTATTTTGGAGTGTTTTCAACCTTGCCTAGTATGGACTAACTCGTGGTGCAGTGGACAACGTCCCCGCTTCTGGAGCTCGCAGTACGTGTTCAAATCCAGCTACGACCGGGGAGGGGGGATTTTCCTTCTCTGGCTGTATGGCTATGTGGAGCAACTGAAGGTTTGCCATTTATGCTGGGCATAAAGCTGGCGATATTGTCGGGGACCATGTTTAATGACGTGCATTCCGGGAGATTAACATAGGAAGTCACTGGAGTCTTATGTAGGGGGAGATCACTCTTGCTGGGCCGTCACGTGACCGGAAATTCCGTCACCGGATGTCACGTGACCGGATATGATGTCATCGCCACGTCACTCCGCACCATCATTTTTGACCATCATTTTTGCGGCAGTGTGTCCTTTTACTACTACTCCCACCCTATGGGCTAGTATGTAGGGATTTTCTTTTCACCCACCCGAGTGCGCACCGGATCGAATCTGAAATCACAAAATACCCCCCCCCCTCCAATTCTCCCGGTTTAACCCCTGATCTCGAATCCACGCGGATATGTTCATCTTACTTGTTGTATAACACTACGTCCGGTTTCCAGATGTGGCTATAAGGTAATCTGATTTCTTGAACATCATCAAATTCACCAGGATCCCATGCCAACCGTGCATCTGTCCAGTACTGAATAGAACAGAAAATCCTAAGTATAGTAAAACGTAAAATGTAATAGCTTTGACTTGTGAGAGCTTCATGTTAGTACTAAATGTGTCAATAATTCAACACATTTACTTGAAAAGGAAACTTCCTTTGCGGCATAATAGACTGTACACATTATCTGGGCAGAGACGGCAAAGAGCAGATATCAGGTAATGTTTCATGCAGGCACATGTATTAAAAGTTTGAATTGGAATTTTAAATTAAATTTGAACAATTTATACACGGCAGTGTGACTAACGTCACAGGACCTACGAAGCAGGGTGGGCATTAGGATTCAGACGCGCACTTAATTCTTAGAAATTCCCCCGCATCAAGTTGAAATCCTGCCTATATTATGATGGGCACGGCCCAAGTCAGAATCACCAGTAGGTCAGCTCTGAACTTGCTAGTAGCAGTCCACTAATGCACCTTCATGCAAAAAATCAAGGTTCTCTTGTCAACGGTTCTCCTTATTTTGCGGACGAAAGGTCTCGGATGGACGGACTGACTCCCGGACAATTTGCAGACGGTAGCCTACTTCGTAGAAATATTATATTAAGTTTATAGTTTCAATAAATCAATTTTAATTTACACAAAAATTTGAAAGTAGTAGTAAAAAAAAGAAATTAATTTAAACATACTAAACTGAAAATTTAACGGATAATCAGAATTATTTCAAAGGATATTATTATACAAATTTAAATTATATAGAAACATGAAATCCAGCGAAAGATTAAATCCGAAGTAAAACGTTTAAACGGATAAAACATGACAGTGTGACTAACGTCACAGGACCGACGAAGAAGGGCAGGCATTAGGACTCCGACTCACAGCTCTTGGAAATCCCCCCGCCCCAAGTTGAAATCCTGCCTATATTAAGATGGGCACGGTCCAAGTCAGAATCACCAGTGATTTTCATCAACAATCACCAGAAATTTTCATCAAAAGTAGGTCAGCTCAAACCTTGCTGGTAACCTTCATGCAAAAATTCAAGATTCTAAATTCAACGGTTTTCCTTATTTTGCGGACGAAATGTCTCAGATGGACTCACTGACTGACTACCGAACCATTTGCAGATGGTAGCCTACTTCGTAGGGATATATTGGCAAAGTCCTGAAACTTCATGTCGAAGAGCGAGAAAAAAATCGAAAGTTCAAATTCGAAATCACTTGAACCTCTAATGGAATGTTGGTAAGCAAATTGACTGAGCAAATTCTCCAAGCCAGGTCCACATGTCGGCACAGGTAAGCAATACTTGAACATGGGAGTAGTAGAGAAAGGACAGATTCATTAGTAAATGTGTTGGTGAGGGTGATGATGCCGGGACTCGGGGAGAGGTGGTCATGTTCACTCTGGCTACCTGGTGGATTTACCTCAACGTATGTGTGTGTGGAGGAGGAGGTGGAGAAGTAGGAGGAGGAGGAGAAAGAGGAGGAGGAAGTGAGTGAGTGGTCATATAAAGTCGTTTGTAAACCATTAGCCTGCGGTTGTAACCAAACATGATTGGTATCCTATTAAAGCTTTTATCGGGTAGAGCCAAACTGTAGGTAATACGCGTGTGCATGCGCAATAAGCAGTAGTAGAGAAAAGGGAGTTTCGGAGGTGCTGACTATGTCCTAGGCACTTCAAGGTTATATGCATAGCAATAATGCAGAGAGCGATGTGGAATCCCACGCAACGCCTGAACGCCCATCTTAACGCCTTAATGCTTTATCTTAACGCCGTAACGCCCTAGCATGACACCTTGACGTCATGATGCAGATAGATGAGAGAAAAAATGATCAACTCGTTCACAAGTTTTCATATAGTTCATTCTCCCCAATGCTACATCATAGCCAAGCTGGGGAAGCCGCGTTGGATATGTTTACCATTCAAGTATGCTCTTGTCAAATCAGATGTCGCCATTTGGCGCTGCATCTGTAATCTTCGTTCTTGCCAACATCAAATGACGCCTTGCCCGTTAGATGTATTCTCGGCTGCTCTTGTCCAATCAGACGCCGCCATTTCAGAAAGTTCAAACTTCGGCCATTCTCGCTTTGATCCGTTTGTTCTAATCGTCGTCGGACAGACCAGGATACTGTAACGGCACCATGTCGTTGAACAGCTGTTTGCGCATTTTGATCGCATTTTGCAGGGCCTCGTTGGGTGATAGCCCAATATCCTCTTCCAAGTGACGCTTGAGCGTCATGATGGACCTGTGCGCGGGGTCATCTTTCATTTCAAAGGGCAGCCGCCTATACTGCTATACTGCTCATATGTCGCCATATGTCGGCTGTATTTCCGATGCAGAGGCGCATTTTGATGTACGCCTGTTGTACGTTACCCTCTCCTCCTTCGTCACAGCATGAGTATTAATAGCTTCCTGCACAATACGATCCCAGAAGGTAGGTTCTGTCTCACTCAGCATTCCCTGGGATGTAGGCTGACTATCTGAGGTCATGCTCTCCGTATAGGTAGACAGAGGCTCTCAGCCGTATCTGTTTCGCTATCAGTCGGTGGACTCTCAGAATCAGCTGGCATATTCTCAGCATCTGCCTCCGTGGGCTCCTCGGTGTCTTCAATCCCATGTATATTATTCTGGTGTCACGTCTGGCGAACGTGCGTTCGTCCTCAGAGCATGACGGTTGAAGGTCGAATTTGCACGTTTTTGGGATACGCTTCCTCTAATGAAGCTCGGTGCTCGGAGTTCCGAGAATGAGGCATGCCCAACGCCCGTCTTAACGCAGTGACGCCCTAACGCTGGTGATTGAGTGTGTGACTGAGTGATCGAGCGCGCAAGGTTGGCGATTAAGGCCGCTGAGTAAGGGCGCTCAGCAACGTCATCACCACCACTACCACAAACACCACCACAAACATCCACCACCATCACCACCGCCACCACATACACAAACACACGCACGCACTCTCCACCACCACACATCCCGACACACACACCACACACCCCGACACACACCACACACACCACCACGCCCATTCACCAACCCACACATCGGTACGCACACACAAGTATCTATACAAGGTAACCAGAGCGAACACGGCTCCATCTCCTTTGCACTTAAGAAACTCCCTTTCACTACTATTTCTCGAGTGCTCAAGCGCATATCACTACCAGTCTGACGCTACTGGACAAGAGAATATTATAGATGCAACATCAAATGACGCCTTGCCCGTTAGATGTATTCTCGGCTGCTCTTGTCCAATCAGACGCCGCCATTTCAGAAAGTTCAAACTTCGGCCATTCTCGCTTTGATCCGTTTGCTCTAATCGTCGTCGGACAGACCAGGATACTGTAACGGCACCATGTCGTTGAACAGCTGTTTGCGCATTTTGATCGCATTTTGCAGGGCCCCGTTGGATGACAGCCCAATATCCTCTTCCAAGTGACGCTTGAGCGTCATGATGGACCTGTGCGTGGGGTCATCTTTCATTTCAAAGGGCAGCCGGCTATACTGCTATACTGTTCATATGTCGCCATATGTCGGCTGTATTTCCGATGCAGAGGCGCATTTTGATGTACGCTTGTTGTACGTTACCCTCTCCTCCTTTGCCTCAGCATGAGTATTAAAAGCTTCCTGCACAATACGATCCCAGAAGGTAGGTTCTGTCTCTCTCAGGCTTCCCTGGGATGAAGGCTGACTATCAGAGGTCATGCTCTCCGTATAGGTAGACAGAGGCTCTCAGCCGTATCTGTTTCGGTATCAGTCGGTGGACTCTCAGAATCAGCTGGCATATTCTCAGCATCTGCCTCCGTGGGCTCCTCGGTGTTTTCAATCCCATGTATATTATTCTGGTGTCACGTCTGGCGAACGTGCGTTCGTCCTCAGAGCATGACGGTTGAAGGTCGAATTTGCACGTTTTTGGGATACGCTTGCTCTAATGAAGCTCGGTGCTCGGAGTTCCGAGAATGAGGCATGCCCAACGCCCGTCTTAACGCAGTGACGCCCTAACGCTGGTGATTGAGTGTGTGATTGAGTGATCGAGCGCGCAAGGTTGCGATTAGGGCCGGTGAGTAAGGGCGCTCAGCAACGTCATCACAACCACTACCACAAACATCCACCACCACCTCCACCACCACAAACATCCACCACCGTCACCAACGCCACCACATACACAAACACACGCACGCACTCTTCACCACCACACATCCCGACACACACACCACACACCCCGACACACACCACACACACCACCACGCCCATTCACCAACCCACACATCGGTACGCACACACAAGTATCTATACAAGGAAACCAGAGCGAACACGGCTCCATCTCCTTTGCACTTCAGAAACTCCCTTTCACTACTATTCCTCGAGTGCTCAAGCGCATATCACTACCAGTCTGACGCTACTGGACAAGAGAATATTATAGATGCAACATCAAATGACGCCTTGCCCGTTAGATGTATTCTCGGCTGCTCTTGTCCAATCAGACGCCGCCATTTCAGAAAGTTCAAACTTCGGCCATTCTCGCTTTGATCCGTTTGCTCTAATCGTCGTCGGACAGACCAGGATACTGTAACGGCACCATGTCGTTGAACAGCTGTTTGCGCATTTTGATCGCATTTTGCAGGGCCCCGTTGGATGACAGCCCAATATCCTCTTCCAAGTGACGCTTGAGCGTCATGATGGACCTGTGCGTGGGGTCATCTTTCATTTCAAAGGGCAGCCGGCTATACTGCTATACTGTTCATATGTCGCCATATGTCGGCTGTATTTCCGATGCAGAGGCGCATTTTGATGTACGCCTGTTGTACGTTACCCTCTCCTCCTTCGTCTCAGCATGAGTATTAATAGCTTCCTGCACAATACGATCCCAGAAGGTAGGTTCTGTCTCACTCAGGCTTCCCTGGGATGTAGGCTGACTATCTGAGGTCATGCTCTCCGTATAGGTAGACAGAGGCTCTCAGCCGTATCTGTTTCGGTATCAGTCGGTGGACTCTCAGAATCAGCTGGCATATTCTCAGCATCTGCCTCCGTGGGCTCCTCGGTGTCTTCAATCCCATGTATATTATTCTGGTGTCACGTCTGGCGAACGTGCGTTCTAATGAAGCTCGGTGCTCGGAGTTCCGAGAATGAGGCATGCCCAACGCCCGTCTTAACGCAGTGACGCCCTAACGCTGGTGATTGAGTGTGTGACTGAGTGATCGAGCGCGCAAGGTTGGCGATTAAGGCCGGTGAGTAAGGGCGCTCAGCAACGTCATCACCACCACTACCACAAACATCCACCACCACCTCCACCACCACAAACATCCACCACCATCACCACCGCCACCACATACACAAACACACGCACGCACTCTCCACCACCACACATCCCGACACACACACCACACACCCCGACACACACCACACACACCACCACGCCCACCAACCCACACATCGGTACGCACACACAAGTATCTATACAAGGTAACCAGAGCGAACACGGCTCCATCTCCTTTGCACTTCAGAAACTCCCTTTCACTACTATTCCTCGAGTGCTAAAGCGCATATCACTACCAGTCTGACGCTACTGGACAAGAGAATATTATAGATGCAACATCAAATGACGTCTTGCCCGTTAGATGTATTCTCGGCTGCTCTTGTCCACTCAGACGCCGCCATTTCAGAAAGTTTAAACTTCGGCCATTCTCGCTTTGATCCGTTTGTTCTAATCGTCGTCGAACAGACCAGGATACTGTAACGGCACCATGTCGCTGAACAGCTGTTTGCGCATTTTGATCGCATTTTGCAGGGCCTCGTTGGGTGATAGCCCAATATCCTCTTCCAAGTGACGCTTGAGCGTCATGATGGACCTGTGCGTGGGGTCATCTTTCATTTCAAAGGGCAGCCGGCTATACTGCTATACTGTTCATATGTCGCCATATGTCGGCTGTATTTCCGATGCAGAGGCGCATTTTGATGTACGCCTGTTGTACGTTACCCTCTCCTCCTTCGTCTCAGCATGAGTATTAATAGCTTCCTGCACAATACGATCCCGGAATGTAGGTTCTGTCTCACTCAGGCTTCCCTTGGATGTAGGCTGACTATCTGAGGTCATGCTCTCCGTATAGGTAGACAGAGGCTCTCAGCCGTATCTGTTTCGGTATCAGTCGGTGGACTCTCAGAATCAGCTGGCATATTCTCAGCATCTGCCTCCGTGGGCTCCTCGGTGTCTTCAATCCCATGTATATTATTCTGGTGTCACGTCTGGCGAACGTGCGTTCGTTCTCAGAGCATGACGGTTGAAGGTCGAATTTGCACGTTTTTGTGATACGCTTGCTCTAATGAAGCTCGGTGCTCGGAGTTCCGAGAATGAGGCATGCCCAACGCCCGTCTTAACGCAGTGACGCCCTAACGCTGGTGATTGAGTGTGTGATTGAGTGATCGAGCGCGCAAGGTTGGCGATTAAGGCCGGTGAGTAAGGGCGCTCAGCAACGTCATCACCACCACTACCACAAACATCCACCACCATCAACACCGCCACCACATACACAAACACACGCACGCACTCTCCACCACCACACATCCCGACACACAGACCACACACCCCGACACACACCACACACACCACCACGCCCATTCACCAACCCACACATCGGTACGCACACACAAGTATCTATACAAGGTAACCAGAGCGAACACGGCTCCATCTCCTTTGCACTTCAGAAACTCCCTTTCACTACTATTCCTCGAGTGCTCAAGCGCATATCACTACCAGTCTGACGCTACTGGGCAAGAGAATATTATAGATGCAACATCAAATGACGCCTTTTGATTGGACAGCAGCAGCCCTCGATGTTTCTGTTAGGGAGTTAGGATAGGCGTTAAGGCATTGCGTAGGGATTCCCCTTCTCTTGCTGCATGTATTGCAATGCAAATAACCTTGAAGCGCCCGAGGCATAATCAGTACCTCCGAAAGTATCCTTTCTCTACTACACATCAGTGTGTATACGCGTTTCACCCCCAGCCTGTCTCTACCCGACATGATCTATAAATAGAACAGGGTTTTTCCTAGAAAATTCCCTCAAAAATTTACCCTGGCGTAATGATCTATAAATAGAGTATGGGTTTTCCTTGCTTAGAGCGATATCACACATGCGTTAAGGCGTTAGAGCTGGCTACTATAGGGCGTTAAGACGTAAAGTTAGAGCGTTAAGGTAGGGCGTTAAGGCGTTGAGGCAGGCGTTAAGGCGTTATGATCTAAAACAATCAGAGCTTCTGATCTATTTCACCAGGGCGTTGAAGCGTTAAGCTGGGCGTTGGCGGGCGTTACTGTCCATAAGATCAAGCGTATCAGAAAAACATGACTGCGAACGCCCGTTTACCAGACATTACGATACGATGCGACAACAGAAGAATATACATGGGATTGAAGGCATCGAGGAGCCCACAGAGGCAGATGCTGAGAATATGCCAGCTGATTCTGAGAGTCCACCGACTGATACCGAAAACAGAGAATGCTGAGTGTCTCTGCCTACTTATACGAAGATCTACATCCCTTCTGTGATAGTATTGTGCATGAAGTTATTAATATTCATGCTGAGGCGATCGAAGACAGTATAACGTACAACAGGCTTACATCAAAATGCGCCCCCGCATCAGATAAACAGCCATGGCGATCTATTAACAGTATAGCCTGCTACCGTTTGAAATGAAAGGGGACCCCACGTTCAGGTCCATCATAAAGACCAAGCGTCACTTGGAAGAGGATATGGGGCTATCACCCAACGAGGTCCTACAAAAGCCGATCAAAATACGCAAACATCTGTTCCAGGACATGTGGACGTTACAGTATCCTGGCCTTCCCGACGACGATTAGAACAAACGGATTAGAGCGAACGTGGCCGAAGATTGAACTTTCTGAACTGGCGGGTTCTGATTGGGCAAGGGCAGCCGAGAATGGCAAGAACGATTTAACAAGACTATTTAACAAGAGTGTACTTGAAATCTAAACATATCCATCGCGGCTCCCTCAGCTTGGGTATGATGTAAACATTGGAGAGAATAAACTATATTAAAACTTGTGAGCAAGTTAATCTTTATTTCTCTCATCTGTCTGCATCATGGCGTCACGGCGTTGTGCTAGGGTGTTGAGGCGATAAGATAAAGCGTTAATGCGTTAAGATAGGCTTTAAGGCGTTGCGTGGGATTCCCCTTCTCTCTCTGCAAGTATTTCTATGCATATAACCTTGGAGTGCCTGGGGCATAGTCAGCACCTCCGAAACTCCCCTTTCTCCACTACTTCTCATTCTGCCTGCGCACCCTATCACCACGACTCACTCACTTGAGTGCGCAGGCGCATATCACGCTCAATCTGACTCTACTTCACGAGTGCTTCAAGAAGAAATCTCACACGTCCCATTCGGATCAATATTGGAACAGCTCGACACGAAAACGTCCATTCTTATGTCCTTTTTGCGCTGTGCATGCGCAGATGGACTGTATTTCTACTATACATCCATCCAGTCGGATGCTCCCCAACGAATGCTTCAACGTGGCACCCTATACGACCCACTCGGACTAATTCTGGGCCATCTCGACCTCCAAAACGTCCATTCGAATGCCCGACTCCCACGATTTCCTGTGCGCCATAGCCCTACTTTAACTCTACATCCATCCAGTCGGATGCTGCCCCATGAGTGCTTCAAACTGATACCTCATACGATTCATTCGGACCAATATTGGTCCATCTCTACCCACAAACGTCTATACCACGCCTTTTCTGACAATTCCCTGCCTGTGCATGCGCGTCATAGCCTTACTTCCACAACCCATCCATCCAGTTGGATGGAACCCTTGAGTGCTTCACTTTGATACCTCAAACTATCCAATCGGACCAATATTGGCCCATCTCGACTCCAAAATGTCCACTTCAGGCCTGCCTATACACTACGCTTGCGTCATCAGTACTTTTCAACAAAAGTCACCCAATGGCCACGTAACCTCTCCCACATGGTCTTCTACATAGTGAGACAGAGAAAACAAGGTGCCACGCCCCATACCGCAAATGTCCATGCGTGGGTTGTCCATTAGGTTTATCATTGAAATAACTGAAGCGTATGGTCTTATTTAGAAGCAGATAACCCCTGCTGGGCCGTCACGCGACCGGAAGTCACCTTTGACCCGGAAGTGACATTTGACTGGAAAGTGACCTTAGGTCCAGATGTAACCTTTAACCCGGAAGTGGCCTTATCCATGACGTCATAGTGACGTCACGCCACCATCACCCTCACCATCATTTTTACTAATAAATGGGTCATTTCCCTACTACTCATGGAAAAACAATTCACACTAAATTTTAAACAATAAGTTTAAATTCAAATATTTCGTTGATCCTCAAATGAAAGACGTAAATTTGAGCTAGTCAAGATAGATGAAGCATAAATTGCACGCTTAACATAGGGGGAAATCAAACCTTCAAGATGAAGGTCAACTAAACTCAGTCCAAACCTGTAACACAAAGGCTAACCAGATTGTTGAGGCAATACATCCGGCAAACATTACCATTCCACCGCATAAATGATTGCTTCGCGTCTAAAATGAAACTGAACATAAAATAAAGCCTCAAGCTGCAGAACCGGGTTTCACGTATCTGGCAAAAACAGACACCATTATGGTTCCTAGGAGCAGCATAGGACAACTTGTCAATATTTTTAGTGCCATTCAAGATTTCCATCAAGATGTAGATGAATAGGCCACATTTGGGAACTAACGGTACATTGAAATGGTCACAATCACATCCCGTCAATCATGTACACGTCTGTGAAATAAAAATCAAATCAAGTCAGTGTGGGGAATTTCGACTTCATCGGCAGATCGATGTAGAGAAAATACAAGGCCCAAAATATGGCGGTAAAATACTGAATAACGATATAGAGCCTACAGGCTTTGGTATGCGTCTAGTTGTTTTCTCCGTTCAAAGCGACTCGTGTCTATTCTGTAAGGAATTGCCATCTGAACTGAACCCAGACCAGCAAATGGAATAGTTGCTCAGTTTGTGTCGACAAAGTACACGACAAAAAACATGGAACATTTTCCGAATATAGCAACAGTGAAATATTTCTTGAATTCATTCCATAGCATGCATATAGAATATTACTTACCATGTTATGTAATATCCCTTCCTTTGGTGTGATATATTCCGCTGGTGCAATAACGATGCACCAGCGGATTATATTTCATGCACTTGGAATTTCGTCCTATACCGCAGCATTGAAAGTGGCGTTATAGTACGCACATCAACATGTTCAAGTATTTGCTGATGTTCGGACTGTGATCTAGAACTTTGACAGTTTGACCTTAAAAAAAAGATAGTTCTTTATTCCATGGGTGAGATACTAAGTTCCGTGACCTAGAACATTATATATTGCACAGACGTAAAAAAAAACCTGATAGACAGACAGACGGATAGAAAGCCACATTATGTGGCCTATTCATCTACAGCTTTGATGGAAATCTTGAATGGCACTAAATATATTAATAAGTTGTCCGATGCTGTTCCTAGGAAACATTATGGCGTCTGTTGTTGCCAGATACGTGAAACCCGCATTTTCTGCACGCGTTTGAGGCACCGAGTATCTGACAATCCATTATCCACATCCCCGAAATTACCTTTGTGTGGTATCAAGACACTGAAACGAGCTAACTGATGTAAAATAACACCTAAAACAATAACGAGACAAATTAATAGACCTAAGGATTAAAAACAAATCACAAGAAATAAAAGAAAGAAGAAAAGAAAAACAGGCACAAATAAAAATGCTTAAGAACTCTTCGTAATTTGTAACTCGGACAGACCGCTGAAGGGTATAAGCGGTCGAAAGGCTAGCAAACATTGTATCTATAATGCATACACACATCTAAATGCATAAAAATACCAGAACAAAAATTATAATAGTGTTTATTGAATTTGAATTTTGGCTTATAACCCTCAATGTAACATAATATAACATAATACATCACATATATGATATACTCACCATTTGAAGCCACATGTTTGTAATTAAAGTTTCTTCTTTCTCTAACTGAAATAGTGAGAAACAAACTTGCAATGAGTCAGCAAAGTTCACCACCGCCCCTATAGATATTCAGCAGATAGATCACAGTATAGTCATGTGAATGAGTACGGTAACTCTGGCCCGCAGCCTGGGGCGGGTTCGCGGTTTGCGTACGCACCTCCCAGCTGGCCCAACGGAGACCCCCCCCCCCCCACCCCGCCCTCCTTCAGCAAAAGTTCCCATCCAACACATAAACGAGATAAAAAGTTTGTTACTATATGTCGAAATATACTATCAGAATGCACCTGAACACAGCGTTTTGCATCTGAAAAAAGCAAATTCTAAGAGGGACGTCTGCATAAGTGTAATAAATCTCCTAAGAATGAAAAATGAGACCTGAATCCAGTTTTACACTTAGATTTTTGCAGGAACAGACCCATGCACTCCAAACTCTGAGAGTCGGGAATCGATTTCCGCATCTAAAATCTGTTTACGTGCATCCAGTCTGAAGGTGTTTACAAATCGAAAACAATGCTATCAAAATACGTCAGAAAGAACCACGTTACATCTAGGTTAGTAGTATATAAAAGCTGAATTCCTTAGCATTAATGATGAGGGGATGCCGTCAGGTGGCGTGACTTTTGTCACACTTCACTTTGGTGACGGCACTATGGCCAGATAATATACATGTACATACAACAATGTCTATCACCGACAGACTGAACCGGCACAATGCAAACAGACATGTCTTTGTGAGACTTCAGTTTGGCGTCGTCACAATGGTCAAGCAGGAGCAGGGTTTCTGTCACCGGCAGATTGAACCGGCACAATGGAAATATAGGCCTATATAGGGTCATCAAAGTGTTGGTTATGTCAATTTAATAATATATCCTCGAACTCATACCTTCTTCTCATTATATTATGACTATGTACAAAGAGGACGATTTCTGTGACCGGCACATTGTAGCAGCACAATGACAAACACACAATAGTATGTTCTGCATAATGTAGGTAACTTTTTCCCTAGGCAAGGTAGCGTAGGAGGATGAAATGCAGTTGCTTGAAAATATGCCTCCCCCTAAACTGCTCCTCCAGCTTACAGACTATAAACATGACAGTTTAAATCTTAAGTGTTAAAGTGGGGTTAGGGATTGAGGTACAGGTGCTTGAGCATCAAAGCGGACATCAAAGATGTATATTAACTGTCAAGCTGGGCTTACGACTTAGGATTAGATATGCTCCTCTACTATCAGGTTAAAGTACATTTCAGCTATCAAAATTATATACTAATGAGACGTCCCTTTCCAAAATGTTGAGCTAAGTTTAAAAGTGGGTTAGTGAGGAATGTTTGTGTAGTCCAGTGTCAGCGCAGGGTTAGGGAGGAATGTTTGTGTAGTCCAGTGTCAGAGCAGGGTTAGGGAGGAATGTTTGTGTAGTCCAGTGTCAGAGCAGGGTTAGGGAGGAATGTTTGTGTAGTCCAGTGTCAGAGCAGGGTTAGGGAGGAATGTTTGTGTAGTCCAGTGTCAGAGCAGGGTCAGGGATGAATGTGTGTAGTCCAGTGTCAAGGCGGGATTAGGGAGGACGGTTTGTCTAATCAACTGTCAAAGCGGGGTTAGTGAGGAACGTATATGTGGTCCAGTGTCAAGGCAGGATTTGGGAGGACGATATGTCTAGTCAGGTGTCAAAGCAGGGTTAGGAAGGAATGTTTGTGTAGTTCAGTTTCAAAGCGGGGTTAGAGAGGAACGTGTGTAGTCTAGTTTTAAAGCGGGGCTAGGGAGCAACGTATGTGTAGTCCAGTGTCCAGGCGGAGTTGGGGAGAAATGCACGTCTAGTCCAACGTCAAAGCGGGGTTAGGAAGGAATGTATGTGTAGTTCAGTTTCAAAGCGGGGTTAGAGAGGAACGTGTGTAGTCTAGTTTTAAAGCGTGTCTAGGGAGCAACGTATGTGTAGTCCAGTGTCCAGGCGGAGTTGGGGAGAAATGCACGTCTAGTCCAACGTCAAAGCGGGGTTAGGAAGGAATGTATGTGTAGTCCAGTATCAAAGTCGGGTCAGGGAGGAACGCATGAGGTACATGTGCTTGAACATCAAAGCGGACATCAAATAGGTATATTCAGATGTCAAATTGCAGCTACGACTTAAGGTTAGGTATGCTCCTTTACTATCAAGTTAAAGTACATTTCATCTATCAAAGTTATATAAAATGGGATACTAAAAGTTTAAAAGCGGGTTAGGAAGGAATGTTCGTGTAGTCCATTGTCAAAGCAGAGTAGGGAGGAATGTGTTTGCAGTCCAGTGTCCGAGCGGAGTTAGGGAAGAACGTATGTGTATTCCACTTTCAAAGCGGGATTAGGGAGGAACGTATGTGTAGTCCAGTGTCAAAGCGGAATTAAAGAGGACGGTATGTCTAGGCAAGTGGCAAAGCCGGGGGGAGGAACCTATGTGTAGTCCATGTTCAAGCGGGGTTAGGGAGGAACGTATGTGTAGTCTAGTGTCAAAGCGGGATTAAGGAGGACGGTATGTCTAGTCAAGTTTCAAAGCCGGGTTAGGGAGGAATGTTCGTGTAGTCCAGTGTTCACGCGGAGAAATGCACATCTGGTCCAATGTGAAAACGGGGTTATGGAGGAATGTATGTGTAGTCCAGTATCAACGCGTAGTTAGAGAGAAACGCATATTGGAGTGTTAAAGGCGGGTTAGGGAGTGAGGTACATGTGCTTGAGCATCAAAGCGGACATCAAATATGTATATTCAACTGTCAAACTGGGGTTACAAGTTAGGGTTAGGTATGCTTCTCTACTATCAGGTAAAATTAAATTTTAGCTATCAACGTTATATACTAATGAGAGTTTCTTTCCCAAAAGGAAGCAGGTTAGCAGGTTAGGGAGAATGTTTTTGTACTCCAGTGTCAGAGCGGGGTTAAGGAGGAACGTATGTGTAGTCCAGTACCAAAGCGAGGTTTGGGGGAGAACGTAGGTATAGTCAGTGCCAAAGCGGGGGTATCGAGGAACGGTCATGTAGTCCAGTGTTAAAGCGGGTTTAGGGAGGAATGTTCGTATAGTCCACTGTCAAAGCGGAGTTAGCGAGGAATGCTTTTGTAGTCCAGTGTCAGAGCGGGGTTATGGAGGGGTATATGTGTATTCCAGTTTCAAAGAGGGGTTAGAGAGAAACGTGTGTGTAGCCCAGTATATATGTAGAAAGTATATATGCATTAGATTAGTGGTGCAGTGTCAAAACCAATCTTGAGCTGTCCCAAGTTGTGCCATTTTATTCTGCTGTACAGAGAAAAAGTAATGTTTGTGATGAGAAATTAAACCGTAAACTGTAACAATTGGGTTCACTGTGACGCTGCAAATTTACAACACATATAAGGAAAGTGGGAAGAGGTGCCGACATAGTGACAGAGCCACATGACTTCACAGTATAGTCTTCCGGGTAACCTATTCTAAAGCACATACTAAGAATCTAAAGATTCGTGATATGTTTTGTATCTCAGGTACGCTTTTTTTGTACCTGTTCGTGTGGCAACTTGGATGATATGACCACACGGCCCTTAGCACCGGCATAAGCGATATTAGATACAAATCTAGAGAGCTATTATGGAAATGCTCTGACAACTCGTATATTGGTAATTGGTGAGTTGTTTCGCTGTGGCAACTCGTACACTGGGGATTGGTGACCGGTATCGTCGTCAGATGAAAATGACGGCATTTAACACAAAAGACCAGTCTATAAGACTCGATGTCGACCTAGCATCAACTTCTGCTCTGAAGAACGTCTTCATTGTGACTCACGTTGTAAACTGCCACTTGAGAGAAACACAATACCAAATTGCCCATTGTGCCGTTGCATTCTGCCTTATGGAGAAAAAGTAAAATTAGTGGTGAGAAATTAAGGCCTTAATATGACCGGATTTTATTGTGACGTCTCAAAGTGCCGCTCTGAAGAATTATGGTCTCCATTGTGCCGTTGCATACTGCCGCTTTGAAGAAAGGCAATATTAAACTGTCCATTTCATTCTGCTGTACGATAAAGAAGTAACATTTGTGGTGAGAAATGAAACCATAAACGCAATCAGCTTCATTGTGACGCTGCAAACTGCCACTCTGCGGACAAAAACGATTTGATTGTGACGCTGGAAACTGACGTTTGGAAGAAAGAATATATTAGATTATCCATTGAGCCATTGCATTCTGCCATGCAGAAATACATAATATTTGTGATGAGACATTAAGCCTTTAACATTTTCATGATTGGATTTCATTGTTCAGTGCCACTCACAAGAAAGATGGTCCTCTTTGTGCCGTTACATACTGACGTTTTCAATGAAGTGTATCTTAAATTTTCCATTGTGTCGTTGCATTCTGCTGTAGGCCCCCCTACGTAAAATAAGAATGGTAATAGCTGTGATCAGAAATTAAACCGTAAGCACACTGGGTTCATTGTGATGCTGCAAAGTGACGCTCTGAAGAATGACAGCTTTCATTGTGACGTTCCAAACTGCCGGTTGGAAGAAAGATGTCCAATGTGCCGTTGCATTCTGCCGTACGAAATATAAGTAATATTTGTTATGAGAAACTAAAAAGAATATGACAAATGCAGCGCCAATGGGGGTTTCTGATTGGACAAGAGCCTACGAGAATTGTAAACACGATTTGGTTCATTGTGACGCAGAAAAGTGACGCTCTGAAGAAAGACGGTTTTCATTTCGACTTTTGAAACTGCCGCTTGAAAGTGATATTAAATTGTCCATTGTGTCCTTGCATTCTGCCGTACAGAGAAAAACAATATTCGTGAGACAAATTAAGTCCTCCACATGTTTAATTTTCATTCTGACGGTGGAAAGTGCCGTTCTGAAGAAATATGTTATGGAATTGTCCTTATTCTCTCAATGCATTCTGCCGTGGCGAGAATAGAGTATGTGATTACAAATTTTAACCATCAATTGATTGGATTTCCCATTGTGCCATTGCAAATTGCTGATTTAAAAGACAACACCTTGCGAATTAAATCCTTAATATTACTAGCTTGTATTATGCTGCTGCTGGGAATAGAGTAATAGTTTTGAGGACAAGCCCTTAACATGATTGTGGAAGATATGCTCCTCTCGTGCTTTCTTACATGAAGTATCGACCTGTTTTGTAGGTCATCGCTCTTTATGTCAGGTAATTTTTCGGGAATTTTTTGGCGAAAACGCTGTTCTATTTATAGATCACTTGGGGGTAGCAGAGAAAGGGGAGTTTCAGAGGTGCAAAAGAGCCTTTGAGGGAGACGAGGCAAGAAAGAATATGACAGATGCAGCGCCAATGGGGGTTTCTGATTGGACAAGGGCCTACGAGAATTGTAAACATGCCCAATGCGGCTCTCCCAGCGTGGATATGGTGTGATGGAGGGGATAATAAACTATATGAAAACTGGTGATCGTATTTATCTGTCTTTCTCTCAACTGTCTGCATCATGGCATTAAGCCGTAATGGATAAGCTATAGAGGGCGTTAGGGCGTTAACCCCATTCCTCCCCCCCCCCTCCTCTTCCTCCTCCTTTTCCACACACGCACACACAGTTAACTCTACCAGGTAGTCGGATGAAACAAGACCCTCATCTCTCCCAAAGCTATTTTACACCTCCGAAACTTCGCTTTCTTTACTACCGCCAAGTGATCTATAAATAGAGACAGGGTTTTTTTTTCAGAAAATGCCCCGTACAATGTAGAGCGATGACATCATCGGGGACCACCATGTTTTATTCCCTGGTATGAATGAATTGATACATACACCTTGTCGATGCGTTAGTATTATATAATAGCATGGTACAAACTCACGCAAAACATAAATCACTGGTATGCTAGGGCGTTAAGGCGTTAGGATAAGGCGTTACATAAGGCGTTAAGGCGTTACGATAAGGTGTTACGATAAGGCGTTAAGGTGTTAAGACAGGGCGTTAAGGCGTTCAGATCGGTCGTTAAGGCGTTACTGTAAAACTCTCCACAAAGGTCACAGGGCAAATATACTGGGTATCTGTTTTCTCTACTACTAAGGGGAAACTGGATTACTTCGCTTGAATTTTACTTCCCCGATATTGACAGACTACTCTATCTCAACAGCAACAACATTCCCATTTCAATGACTCACCAGGTGTTTGTTTTTTTGGTGAAAACATGCACCCACCCATGACTTGATCGGCCTGGAGGAGCTCTTCATATACATACACTCCATATCCCAGTCAGTACGCCCACTATGGGCCCACTTCGACCCCAAAAGGTCCATTCCAGTGCCCTTTTCCCACAATTCCCTGCCTGTGCATGCGCGGAATGTATAAAACGAACGACACACTAGCCCAGTCGGATAGTCCCCCACGAATGCTTCACTATGACACCTCTCAGGGCCCAATCAGATCACTATTGGTCCATCTCGACACCAAAATGTTCATCCAAAAACCCTTTTCCTAGTGTGTATGCGCAGATGGACGGTATTCCTATCACGCACCCATGCAGTTGGACTACGAGTACTTCACTATGAAACCTCACACGAGCCAATCGGACCACTATGGGTCAACCTAGACTCAAAACGTCTACCTCGAACTGCCTGCCTTCTGCGCATGCGTCATCAGAACTTTTCAACATAATTCAAGGCATGACCTGCATCTTGAGATAGAGAAATGTTCATGACTGGGTTCCCCATTGGGACAACATTGTCCACTGGAATGGATCTAACATGTTCACCTGGTGAAGTTTTCATCGAAATTCAGCCCATGGCCTCGAGGCCCCTCTCGTCGTGCTCTACATCGTGAGACAAAGAAAACAAGGTGCCACACCCCATAGTAAAATCCACAAGAAAAAAAATGACCATCTCAATATCCCTACCCCAAACATGCATCCCCCGGATATTAAAATTGAAAGTCACTGGCGTCTTATGTAGGTGCGGATAACACTTGCTGCGCTGTTTTGTGACCGGAAGTGACCTCTGTTATTCGATCTTTGACCCGGAAGTGACCTTCTGTGGTCATCTATGACGTCATCGCCACGTCACGCCACATGACGTCATCACCCTCAACCTCAATGCTAAGGAAATTAGCTATTATATACTACTTAGGTTTGAAAAAATCTCGGGAGGAGAAAGGCTTCGGACACGGTTAGGTGGAAGAAAGCGAGTTCCACTTAAGGTATATTTCTATACCTGTACATTTACACCCTCAAAAGTTCTTCGAAGTCAAAACCATTCCGCCATAATGCACAGAATACACCATTTCACACCAAAAAGAAACAGGAAATGATGTTTGTTTTCAAAACAAATTCTATTTTTTACTGCAGTCTAACAGATGCAGTTCTCGAAAGTCGGACATATGCTGTCAAAATGCACCAGAAAAAAGTGCGCTATTTCTTTTAAAGATTTTCAAAACAGGTCGAGGGGAGCATACCCGCGTAGCACGGCTTCGCGCCTTCGGCGCTCGCATTGAATAATACATGTACCCCATAGGAGGAAGAAAAAGAATTACGCTTCAGGTTTCTTAATACACATACCTAGCTCTACAAAGTTTTTCGAAGTCAGAAACATTCTGTGCAAAATTTAACTTTACTGTATCCAGATTTTAATAATCCCAGGAGGAACCGTGAAAGGTATACCGTATGTCTACGTTCCACTTTAAAAACACGTATTTAGCTCATTCTAAAAAATATAATTTTCGGTAGTGAGAAACAAGCTGTCAAAATGCACCAGAACGCGCAATTTCACGTCTAATTATTAAGGGGGTGGGAAGATGGGAGGGGGCATTTTGGACTTCCTAGAAGGGCTTCGCGCCTTCGGCGCTCGCATTGCGAGTTCCACTGCCACTGCGATCAATTCGCACCCCGCCCATTTCGAAACCAGCTCACGGGCTTGGTGTTACATGTAATTTAAACAATCAAACGTTCCAACAAGGGATCTTATTGAAGGTCTTGTAAAATAATACACAAAGTGGGAACGGATCTATTATTTTTGAAATAATATGAGGAATTATATGTTGTGTATGAGATTACCCAGAAGGTAAGAGAGAATCAAGAAAGACTATTCCCCGTTCGAAGGACGGGTTTTACCGAAGCACATAGTAGCCTACGATGACTTACCACATCAACGATTTTAATCAGACTCATTGATATGTTGACGTGAACTCTGGTTCGATTGATTCCTCCAGGTCGAACATGTTTCTCATAGCCCGAGTCGTCCAATAAGAATCGGAACAGCCTGGTCTCACCATCGATGATATTCCGTGTCGTATTGGAAGAGCCGGCACCTATTATGGATAAATTATATCTTAAAGTAATGATTTACAGGTCAGATAAGTGAATAAAATACAGCAACTTTCTCTGGAATCGAAGAATCGTGCATTTCCAACCGCCGTCACCAGTCTTAACTACAATCTCCCATGTCACAAACCACCAAAACGGCCTTTCCTAATATCAGAAGTCCATCAAACGGTAGTGGGCATTGGAAAGGTGGCGTTCCGAGAACATGAGAAGGCGCTAACGGTGCCATTCACGTGTTGCGACCTGCCATTTGCGTGCCGCGACTATCATTCGCGTGTTCTCGCCCTCTCGCAAGCTCGTCTATTGAAAGGTCGTTAAACGCGGGACGCGAACGCGAGAATATGGGACGCGAAAGGCTAATGGCGGCATCAACAAAAGTGATGGCATGCACGATAACACGAGAATATGCTAACGATGCCATTTCTGTGTCGGGACCTACCATTCGCGTCTCGTCTTTGGAATATCAGTAGTAGTAAGCCGTTAAATTCCCGCGCAAAAATGTGGCTCAAAAATTGTGGCTGTTGCATGACGTGGCAGGTGACGTCAAAGATGACGTCACATCGGGTCAAAGGTCACTTCCGGGTCAAAGGTTACTTCCGGGTCAAAGGTCACTTCCAGTGAAGTGAACAAGTGTGATATCTCCCGACATAGCAGATCTATATACGGCTATGGTATAGACCCATTCCGGCGCAGTGGACAATGTTTGTCTCACTGGGAAACCCACGCATGGTCATTTGCGGTATGGGTTGCGGGATCTTTTTTTTTTTCGACTCTCACCACGTAGAACACGATGATAGGGGTCGCAAAGCCACTGGTTGAATTTTTTTGGAAAAGTCACTGGGCGCATGCGCACTGGGCAAGTAGCGGTTAGTGGCTAGTGGTTCGATTAGGTCGAGTGAGGTATCAACGTGAAGCATACGTGAAGGAGTATCTGACGGGATGGGTGTGACGTGGAATTAACGTCATTCTGCGCATGAGCAGTAGACAAAGCGTATGAAAATAGACGTTTTGGGCCGAGATGGGCCACTAATGGTGCGATTGGGTCGAGTGAGGTGTCAATGTCTAGCACTCGTGAAGGAGGATCCGGCCGGGTGAAACTGACGTCATTCTGCGCATGCCCAGATATGGAATTGTGGGAAAAGGCCAAGGGAAGGGGTGTTTTGGGAGCCGATATGGACCTCCGGTGGTCCGATTGGGTCGAGTGAGGTATGAATGTGTAGCATTCGTGAAGGATCATCCGACTGGACTAATGTGTCATCCGTTTTCGTCATTCTGCGCATGCGCAGTCTGGTCGTAGTATAGAAAGCAGGCATTTTGTGTGTTCGTGGAGGTCTGTTGAGTGATTGAAGGACCACCCTGGTCCAAATGGACCGTATGGGGTATCAGTGTGAAGCTCTCGTGGGGTAGAGACAGACTGGCGTGTTTTGTTTTGGAAGTCGCGTCAATCTGCGCATGCACAGTTCGGTGTAGTAAGTAAAGAGGGTATTTTGGGAGATGTGAAGGAAGGTGTTTGGTGCTGAGATGGGCCACTATTGGCCCGATTGGGTGGAGTGAGGTGTCAATGTGAAGCATACGTGAGGCAGCATCCGACGGGATGGGTGTGACGTGGGACTGACGTCATTCTGAGCATGCACAGTAGACAAAGTGTATGGAAATAGACGTCTTGGGACCGAGGTGGGCCCCTAATGGTCCAATAGGGTCGAGTTAGATATCAATGTAAAGCACACGCGAGGGAGCATCCGACGAGATGGGTGCGAAGTGTATGGAAATAGACGTGTTGGGTCGAGGTGGGTCAATATTGGTCCGATTGGGCCGAGGGAGGTATCAATGTGTAGCACTCGTGAAGGAGCATCAAACAGGATGGGGATGCCGCAGAATTGACGTCATTCTGCGCGTGCGCAGACAGGAAATTGTGGGAAAAGGGCAAGGGAATGGGTATTTTTGGGGACGTGATGAGCCTCCATTGGTCAGATTGGGTCGAGTGAGGTATCAATGTGTAGCATTCGCGAAGGAGCATCCGACTTCATCATCGTCCGTTTATCGTCCGTTTTCATCATTCTGCGCATGCGCAGTCTGTTCGTAGAATAGAAAGCAGGCATTTTGGGGGGTTCGTGGAGGTCTGTTGGGTGATTGAGGGACCACACGTGGTCCAAATGGACCGTATGAGATATCAGTGTCAGAATGGCGTGTTTTGCTTTGGAAGTTTCGTCAATCTGCGCATGCGCAGTTGGGGTGTAGTAAGTAAAGTGGGTATTTGGGGGGTATGAAAGAAGGTGTTTAGAGAAGAGAGGGATCATCCCTGGTCCAAATGGACCGTGTGAGGTGTCAAAAGTGTAGCTCTCGTGGTATAGACCACGACTTGAGGGATGTCCATGTCATCTGTGACGTCATCGATGACGTCATCAGTAGGAGTAGTAGCCAGAGTGGGCAGTTTGGGATAAAGGGAGGTGTTTGGGATAGAGATGGACCATCCGTGAGCCGAATACGTCGTGTGAGGTGTCACCTTGTATCAACGCCTGCCAACGCCAAGCTTGATGCTCGATGCCCTGGTGAATTAGCCCTGAAGCTCTGATTTTCTAGATATTCCATGAAATTCACACTAATTCATCGAAATGCGCTGACGCCCGTCAACGCCTGTCGTTACGCCTTAACGCCAATGAGGTAGACCGGTGAGAGAACAACAACAACAAGGATGCCAGGTCAATCATTTTATTATCCCTCCAGTACATCATACCCAAGCAGGGGCAGCCGCGTTGGGTATGCTTACAATACAAGTCGCCTCTTGTCCAGTCAGAGGCCGCCATTTGGCGCTGCATCTGTCATATTCGTTCTTGCCCGTTAGATGTATTCTCGGCTGCTCTTGTACAATCAGAAGTCGCCATTTCAGAAAGTTCCATCTTCGGCTATGTTCGCTCTGATCCGTTTGTTCTAATCGTCGTCGGGCAGGCCAGGATACCGTTGAGGCAAAATATCCTCAAATAGTTGTCTGCGCATTCTGAGTATCTATCAGCGAATGGGTGAATACATTCATCTGATAGGGTGGTCGGTCAGCTTGGTAACGAAAAACGTGACATTGGTCACCCTCTCTACGATCCATTGGGTGTTGAAGCGTTGTTGTTGTTGGGCCCATTCCAAGACATACAATTGGTCCACTTGGTCCAGCACGGGCTCTAGCGACGCCCGATCCGTCATGGATAACGGTTGGTCAAATACCCAGATGTTACTGCTCGGGTAAAAGTATCGGACTTGGTCTGTCTCCTTATGCTGCAGCATATAACCAACCCCCAGATTCAACTTGAAGGCCGTAGTTTGATCCGTTGAAGATGGCTTCCACGTACTTATAGAGCCGGGACAGGTCCTCTAACCGGAAATTGTAGATGTCTAGTAGCGGGCGATGACGGTGGAAGCATCTACGGATCATGAACCAATGTTCCCTGTAGATGTCACTTAATGGACGGGTGTCCAGTACGAGATCACTGGGGGCATCCACTGGATCTTCCAGGAAATGGTCCATGTCGTAAGGCGTATGTGGAACCGTATCACCGGGGTCCGGCTGGATATCTAGGCCCTCC
The DNA here is from genome assembly GCA_036873755.1 of Hanleya hanleyi. Taxonomy (NCBI): domain Eukaryota; kingdom Metazoa; phylum Mollusca; class Polyplacophora; order Lepidopleurida; family Hanleyidae; genus Hanleya; species Hanleya hanleyi. The sequence continues at coordinate 12,247 of JAVTVY010016113.1, read as the reverse complement.
TCGACTGTAGATACAAGCAAAGCGAACATGAGCTCCGTGCTCGGCAAATGTTGGGTGAGTGGTGTCTCCGTACGTTTCATTTCCTTGGGATCCTCTTCAGTGGGACTGACCTTCCAGGGCTCCTCTCCAGTGGGAAGTGGTCGCCCATGCCGTGATGACGGACCATGAATCAAAAGCTGATGCCCTTTTAACTGATTGGGCCGTTTAAAGAGTGGACCACAAGCAGTACATTGTTCCGCCGCGCCCTCGTGGACTGAGCGTTTGTGGCGCCGTAAAGCATCTTCCCGATTAAACGACCGTGCGCAGGTTATACAAGTATACCGTACGCCGTTGTGGATGGAGGGCTCGTGCCGTCGCAGATCTTGTAGGCGAGTAAATGGCTTCAGTCAGGTCGAACAACAGACATGTGGGCTGCGTGTCAGAAAATGCTGAACATTCCCACCTACCGCTAATTTTATAAGCCCGCAGCCCATAAGAACTCTCCTACATTGTTCTTCCCACCAATCAGCGCATCGCTGTCCTGTACACTCGGGTGCGCACTTGTGACATATCTAGCCCTATACTCCATAAAGATTTGCGGGCTGGGGAAGTAACCAATCGGTGCCGCCATAAGGCACACCGTAACATGTAAAAGCTTGTAACAAAATGTAGAACTATATATACCTCATTATGTCCATCATAACCATCATTGGTCAGGATAGCCGAGTGGTCTAAGGCGCCAGTCTTAAGTGCTGGTCCACATATGTGGGGACGTGGGTTTAAATCCCACTCCTGACACACACCTTTTTAACCACTGTACAAATATATAAGTATATATGAATCATTATGACCACGATAAGTCTCAAGATCTATGAAATTGTCTTCCCCAGGGTATGGGTATACTCATCTGCACACGCGAGCGTGGGTTCGAAACCCACTCCTGACACGTACCATTTTACAGCCGTGTGAGTTGGGCAACGCTCATGGGAGAGAGTCTAAGTCGCAGCATTCTACACATGTGCAGTCGGGTAGTAGTAGAGAAAGAGCAGTTTCGGCGGTGCTCTGGTAGTAATGGTCCGTGTAAGTTGGGCAACGCTCGTGGAAAAGAGTCAGACTGGCTACATGTGTGTGTGTGTGTGTGTGTGTGCGTGTGTGTGTGTGTGTGTGTGCGCGCGCGTGTGTGTGTGTGTGTGTTTCTGTCAGAAAACCTTCTCTCATCACGATAGTATGCTCAGACACTTTAATTCAATGCAAGGACAACCAAGAGACATCATCAAAAACAACATGTATATTGCATATTGCCAATTTTATTATCCCGATCACAACATACACAAGCTTTGAGAGCCGCTATGGGTATGTTTACAATTCTCGTATGCTCGTGCCTGTATATCACAAGCACTGCTGGCTGCTCTTGTCCAATTTTTTCCATCTGTCTTCATGTTTATTCACAAAATATAAATTGAAATACCAAACACCATGTTGTTTTCCATTCCAAGTACAGGTGTTCACAGAGCAGAATTTAACCATCAACTTGTAGATCAATTGCAATATGTTACGGTATCTATCAGTGCATTGGTGACGACATTCAATCGATGGGGTGGTAGATCAGTTTAGCCACGAAAAACGTGAGATTGGTCACCGTCTCCACCTGCCATGCTTCGTTGGGGCGTTGTTGACAAGCCCATTCTAAGAGCATCGTCTCCAGTGAACGCATATTGAGGACGGTGAAGGGCTGGTCGTACAGGTAGTTAGCGCTGGAATAGAAATACCGGAGTTTCTCTGTCTCAAATGTGAAATTTAACTTGAAAGCCGTGGTTTGGTCGTGAAAGATAGCTTTCACGTACTTGGAGAACTGAACCAGGTCGATCAGTCGAAAATTGTTGTCGTCCAGTAGCGAGAGATGGAACCATCGTCGGATCATGGACCAGTGGTGTCGTCGCGCTACATTGTTCCGTCGCGCCCTTATGGAGTAACCGTTCGTGGCGCCGTAGAACATCTTTCCGATTAAATGACCGTAAGCAGGTTCCACAAGTAGGGCATAGGGCCCACGAGGGTGCGGGTGCATGCGCATGCGTTCGATGATGTCACTTCCGGGCTCTAAGCACTCCAAGCTCCAAGAGCTCCACTCTACGGGAGCTACCACCGCCGGGCGTTTACGGGCGTCATCGCCCGCTGGTGGTGGTGGTGGTAGTGGTGTCTGTACTCAGGACAAATGGATCAGAGCGAACATGGCCGAAAATTAAACTTTCTGAAATGGCGGCTTCTGATTGGACAATAGCCTACGGGAAGTTGACGAGGGCTTATAAAAGTGGCGGTATATCGGAATTTTCAGCATTCCCTGATACGCAGCCGACAAATTCTCTTGTACGACCTGGCTGAAGCCGTTTATTCGTCTATATAATTTAAGACGCCACGAGGCCTCCACTCACAATGCCTTGCAGTATACTTGTGAAACCTGCTCATGGTCGCCACGAACGGTTACTCCATGATGGATTATGGCCAACTCTTCAAATGACCGAGTCAGTTAAGACAGCACGAACGCTTGATTCATGGCCAGTCACCACGGCTTGGGCGACAACCTTAACCCCCCGCCCCCCACTGAAGACGAGTCCGAGAATGCCGGTCCCACTGAAGACGAGCCCAGGCCCAGGGAGTCTAATGAAATTGGTGATGTAATCATGCACAGCCCACCTATACCAACAGTCCAGGAGGGCGTCGATACCCAGCCGGGCCCTAGTGTTATGGTTCCGAGTCATACGCCTAAAGACATCGAACATTTTCAGGAAGATCCAGTAGATGTCCCCAGCGATTTCTTACCGGACGCCAATCCATTAAGTGACATCCACCGACACCACTGGTCCATGATCCGACGATGTTTCCATCGTCATCGCCCGATAATAGACGATTACAATTTTCGACTGATCGACCTGGCTCAGCTTTTCAAGTACGTGAAAGCTATCTTTCACGACCAAACCACGGCCTTCAAGTTAAATTTCATCTTTGGCTACATTTTACGCCAAAAAGAGGCAGAGAAACTCCGGTAATTCTATTCCAGTGCTAACCACCTGTACGACCAGCCCTTCACCGCCATCCATCTGCGTTCACTGGAGACGATGCTGGCGCAACTGGATACAGTGGATCTCTTAGAATGGGTTTGTCAACAACGCCCCAACGAAGCATGGCAGGTGGAGACGGTGACCAATGTCACGTTTTTCGTGGCTAAACTGATCTACCACCCCATCGGTTGAATGTCGTCACCCATGCACTGACAGATACCGTAACATATTGTAAACTGGTCTGTTGATGGTTGAAGTCTGCTGTGTGAACACCTGTACCTAATATTACGGTGCTTGGAATTGAAAACAACATGGTGTTTGATATTTCAATTTATATTCTGTGAATAAACATGGAGACAGATGGAAGAGATTGGACAAGAGCAGCCAACAGTGCTTGTGATATACAGGCAAGAGCATACGAGAATTGCAAACATACCCATAGCGGCTCCCCAAGATTGTGTGTGTTGTGATCGGGGATAATAAATTTGGCAATATGCAACATACTTGTCTCTTGGTTGTGCTTGCAATTGAATGTGTCTGAGAATACTATCGTGATGAGAGAAGGTTTTCCGACAGAAAGTTGTCCCCCGGCACACACACACACACACACACACACACAAACAAACACACACACACAAACTACCAGGTAGCCAGTCTGACTCTTCCCCACGAGCGTTGCCCGCCTTACACGGTTCATTCGGACCAGCGCACCCCAGAATCTGCTCTTTCTCTACTACTACCCGACTGCACATGTGCAGAATGCTGTGACTTCCAATAACAACCACCATAGTCAGACTCTCTCCCATGAGCGTTTCCCACCTCACACGGCTGGGTATTATGGCCAGTTAAATCGTGCGTTTCAGTGGGATTCGAGCCCACGCCCGCATGTGCAGACCAGTATACCCATACCCTGGGGAAGACAATTTCGTAGATCTTGAGACTGGCACCTTAGACCACTCGGCCATCCTGACCAACGCTGATTATCGTGCTCAAAATGATTCATAAATAGTCTTATATTTGTACAGTGATTTTACAACATGGCAAAGTATAACGAAAAAGGTGTGTGTCAGGAGTGGGATTCGAACCCACGTCCCCACATATGTAGACCAGCACTTCAGACCGGCGCCTTGGACTACTTGGCCATCCTGACCAATGTTGGTTATGATGGACATAATGAGGCATATATAGTTCTACATTTTGTTACAAGTTTTTACATGTCACGGTGTGTACGCTACGAATGCCCTTATGGCGGCACTGGTTGGTTGCTTCCCCAGCCCACATATCTCTATGGTGTATAGGGCTAGACATGTCACAAGTGCGCGCCCGAGTGTATCTGCGCTTGAAGCTCTCAAGTTGTTCAGGACAGCGATTTGCTGATTGGTGAAAAAAACAACGTAGGAGAGTTCATATGCACTGCAGGCTTTTAAAAGTGTCGGTAGGTGGGAATGTTCAGCATTTTCTGATACGCAGCTGACATATTGTCTTGTTCGACCTGCCTGAAGCAGGAACAATGTAATGAATGTGGTCAACTCTTCAAACGGTCCCTCTCAGTTAAGATGGCATCAGCGTTTGATTCACGGTCCGTCACCACGGCATTGACGACCACTTCCCACTGAAGAGGAACGCAAGAACGTCAGTCCCACTGAAGAGGATCCCAGGAAGATGAAGCGTACGGAGACACCACCCACCCAACACTTGCTGAGCAACGAGCCCATGTCCAGTTCGCTTGTATCTACAGTCGAGGAGGGCCTAGATATCCAGCCGGACCCCATTGATACGGTTCCACAAACGCCTGACGACATCGGGCATTTCCAGGAAGATCCAGCGGATGCCCCAGCGATCTCTTACCGGACGCCCATCCATTTAAGTGACATCTACAGGGACTATTGGTTCATGATCCGACGATGTTTCCACCGTCATCGCCCGCTACTAGACATCTACAATTTCCGGTTAGAGGACCTATCTCGGCCCTTCAAGTGCGTGGAAGCCATCTCCAACAACCAAACTACGGCCTTCAAGTTGAATCTGGCGTTTGGTTATGTGCTGCAGCATAAGGAGACCAATTCCGATACTTTTACCCGAGCAGTAACATCCGGGTATTTGACCAACAGTTTACCATCACGGATCGGGCGTCGCTTGAACCCGTGCTGGACTAAGTGGACCAATTGGATGTCTTGGAATGGGCCCACCAACAACGCCCTAACACCCAATGGATCGTAGAGAGGGTGACCAATGTCACGTTTTTTTATTATCAAGCTAACCGAACACCCCACCGGATGAATGTATTCACCCATGCACTGATAGATACTCAGAATGCGCAAACAGCTAGTTGAGGATATGTTGCCTCAACGTTATGGATGCCTCTGATTGGACAAGAGCCTACTTGTATTGTAAACATACCCAACGCACAGGGAATAACAAAATGATTGACCTTGTTATCCTTGTTGTTGTTTTTGCTCTCTCACCGGTCTACATCATGGCGTCAAGGCGTTATGCTAGGGCGTTAAGACTTAACGACAGGCGTTGACGGGCGTCACCGCATTTCGATGAATTAGTGTCAATTCCATGGAATATATAGAAAATCAGAATTTCAGGGCTAATTCACCAGGGCGTTGAAGCGTTAAGCTTGGTGTTGGCAGGCGTTGCTACAAGGTGACACCTCGCAAGGCGAATTCGGACCACGGATGGCCCATCTCTACCCCAAACACCGTCGTTCACACCCCAAACTGCCCACTTTGGCTACTACTCCTACTGATGACGTCACCGATGACGTCACAGATGACATGGCCATCCCTTAACTCGTGGTCTACACAAAGAGAAAGACGGTACCTCACACGGTCCATTTGGACCACCGATGATTCCTCTCTTCCCCAAACACCTTCCTTCACACCCCCCAAAATACCCACTTTGGCTACTACTCGTCCCGATGGCGTCATAGATGACGTGGACATCCCTCAAATCGGAGCCACGAGAGCTTCACTTTGACACCTCACACGCCACAAGGACGGTCCCTCGATCCCAGAATGACCACTATACTTACTACACCCCAACTGCGCATGCGAGGATTGACGCGACTTCCAATAAAAATTACGCCAGTTTGACTCTACTACAAGAGAGCTTCACACTGTTACCCCACACAGTCCATTTGGACCATGGATGGTCAATCAATCACTCAACAGACCTCCAGAACTCCAAAATACCTGCTTTCTATACTATGGCACATGCGCAGAATAATGAAAATGGAAGATACATTAGTCCAGTTGGATGGTTCCATACGAGAGCTTCATACGGATACCTCCCACGACCCAATCGGACCACTAGTGGCCCACCCCGACTCCCAATACTTTCAATACAGTTTTTCTATTGCGCATGAGCGGAATGACGTCAGTTCCATGTCACACCCATCCAGTCGGATGCTCACTCACGACTGCTTCACACTGATACCTCACTCGACTCAATCGAACCACTAGCAGTCCACCTAGACCTCAAAACGTCACCCCAGCGCTACTTGCCCAGTGCGCATGCGCACGGTGACTTTTTCAAACAATTTCAACCATGGCTTCGAACCCCCACCCATCAATGTGGTGAGACCAAAATAAACAAGATCCCACAATCCATACCGCAAATGTCCAGGAGTAGGTTTCCCATTAGGTTAAACATTGTGCCGGAATGGGCCTACACCATAGCCGTATATAGATATGCTATGTAGGGGAGATCACTCTTGACCTTCACATGACCTTGACCCGGATGTGACCCAGAGGTCATATGACCGGATGTGACGTCATCGTGACATCATTGCCACGTCACGCCTCACCATCATTTTTTCACTATCATTTTTTTATAAGGAATTTCAGGGCTTCCTACTACTGTCGAGTTAGGACTGGATTCACAATGCTCAACTTCAAACCAGATCGGTGCTTGTACACCATTGCTGCACCTGCATTGGTCTAACAGCAGGAAGATTTAGTGTTTCCGTAATCAGATATACAACGTTCGACTGCAAACCTGTTTGGAATTTGTGCATCTTTGCTGTCCCTGTGAAGGTCCAACAGCAGAAAGACCGCGTATTTTCTGATTTAGCTTTAGAAGAGGTTCAGTGCAAGTCGTGTCACCGGCATATTCATTACACCAAATAAATTTCTACGTTCCCACTTCGAACTTGCCTTGGTCGGACGGGAGGCCATTATTGTTCAAAAGCAGAAATGTCAGTTTCGTCTTACGAACCAATTGGCCGACGTAATGACAATGCCAGTCAATCACTGGCAACGCCATGAACGGCCAAGACAGTGCCTGGGCAGTGCCAGACATTGCCGAAACAGTGCCAGGATATTGATTGTTCCTCTATTAATTGATAACTGTAAACAGAAAACTTCGTATCTTTATAATTGTATATTTCTGCATAATTCTTAGGCCTTCTGCCGAAGCTACGCGGATCACAAATTTTATGTACATAGCGTCTGCTGTCTCAGTGATCTAGTCTTCACTAGTGATGCTGCTCCTTAGTGATAGCCAGAGCCTGTGACAGATGAGTCCCAGTAATTATAAATAATTGTTTTTGTGTCCTAGCCTCGCTCGATGGCACACGTTATGGGACATACAGAAATCGTTGAAAGAAATTCTTTACCATCAGTTGTGTTCGCCAAATCGTCTTTGCTTCGATTTCCACAATGAACCAACCAATGTGACGCTCGCGTAAACAAAATATGAATCATTACAATTACCGGTAGTGCTCCTATAAGAGTTTATTGAATATACGTAATTGTTTATCAAAACTACATGTATTTTGAAAATAGTTATAATCAGAGCATCATTTATTAAACGCAACAGACTTTTGAATATATTATTCTGCAAAAGTGAGATCTTGTGTACGGGTGTGATGGCCTAGCTTGTCCTGCTTTCAAACTGTCAGGTAATGTAACTCAGAAAATCTATTTCCCGTAATTCAGTGCTCAATCATAGCAACAATGCATTTCCTTCAAAACCTGGTGTGCAGTCCCACAATTTAGCTCCTGGTTGAAACATCCTCATCCCCCGGCTGGACCAATGACGCTGATGACATCACATTACTAACATAAGATGTTGTATGAACAATGAAAAGTACTAAATAAACGGGGTCAAATGATCAGATATCTTTCTGCGCAACGTCTAAAGTAGTGGAAAAAGAGCATTCAAGCCACATCATCAGGAGAAGAAAGAGAAAGAGCATGAGCGTAAGTAGGATCAGGAGGAGGAGAAAGAGCAGAAGGATGAAGGAGGGCAAGAGGAGGAGCAGGGGGAGGAGTTGTAAAACCGGCTGGAGATCATGTTCAGCGTAGGCCTATAGAGAATGAGAAATTCGACCAGTCAGAATCATATATACAGCTGCCATGATTGATGACATGACTATAATTTGCTATACCATATCAGCTAGGAAAAAATTAGGAAATACTGATGTGGAGAAAGGTTATAGAAAAAAATACAAAACACCTTATGGAAACAGCTGCATTCTTTTAGTCCGACTACACTTTCGAACTATATGTTCTCATCAAGGAATATTGTATACACGGTTGACATATCAGTTTTATATAGATTTACATGTATGGCTGTTGTTAGCAACAAGGCACAAGTTCTAACAAGATATTATAGTACAATGAGATTAAAATGATACATCCATCGTTCATCTCATATATCGATAATCTTACTTTGTATTATTTTTTGTTTTATTTTCTCTATGTTTTATTCTATGTCTCGTTTCTTACTGTGTATATTGTGCATATATGGTGCAGAATTCAAAAGTTCACTGTTAAGTGGGGATCTGCGTTTTCCACCTTTTTTAATGTATCCAACGGTGTAAGGCAAGGGGGGAGAGTAGTATATAAAAGGCAAATTTCCGCAGATTTATGCAAATGAGATGACGTCATGTGACTGCTCTCGACCAATCAGAAGCGAGTATTTCAAATCCGAGGATGACCTTTCCCACCTCCAACACAGAAGAGTTCCAATCTAGGGGGAGGTAACTCTGGGTCACTATAGTTCCGGCAAAGGGCCCCTGGGCATGTATTCATCCGCGGTGATGCGGTCCTGGCGGTGATGCGGTCGCGGAAGAAAGCTTCCGCGGAGAAAAAGTAGTCCCTAGATAAAATGGTCCGATTGGGTCAAGTGAGGTATCAAAGTGAAGCATTCGTGAAGGGGCATCTGATGGGCTGGGTGTGGGGTTGAAATATCGGCATTCTGCGCATGCGCGGTGGCCCAAGGGTATGAAAATAGCCGTTTTGGAGTTAGGGGAGCCACTAATGGTCCAATGAGGTCGAGTGAGGTATCAAAGTGAAGCATTCGTGAAGGGGCATCTGATGGGCTGGGTGTGGGGTTGAAATACCGGCATTCTGCGCATGCGCAGTGGCCAAAGGGTATGAAAATAGACGTTTTGGAGCTAGGGGAGCCACTAATGGTCCAATGGGGTCGAGTGAGGTATCAAAGTGAAGCATTCGTCAAGGAGCATCTGATGGGCTGGGTGCGGGGTTGAAATATCGGCATTCTGCGCATGCGCGGTGGCCAAAGGGTATGGAAATAGACGTTTTGGAGCTGGGGGAGCCCCTAGTGGACCAATGGGGTCGAGTGAGGTATCAAAGTGAAGCATTCGTGAAGGGGCATCTGATGGGCTGGGTATGGGGTTGAAATATCGGCATTCTGCGCATGCGCGGTGGCCAAAGGGTATGGAAATAGACGTTTTGGAGCTAGGGGAGCCCCTAGTTGACCAATGGGGTCGAGTGAGGTATCAAAGTGAAGAATTCGTGAAGGGGCATCTGATGGGTTGGGTGTGCGGTAAGAATATCATTCTGCGCATGCGCAGACGCAATGCGGAGCTCTCGTCCAATCAGAAACGAGTATTTCAAATCCGTCACAGAGCTCTCAGCCAATCAGAAGCGAGTATTTTGACCCGGTGCATTATGGGACATATCCAAGATGCCGGCACGTATGTTCAAGATGGCGGCACATCCGGTGTCGAAAACTGGCCATTTCGTCGGGATGCGGTCACCTAGTGTCGAAAACTGGACCCTGTATGGGTCCCGATATACGTTTTGGAGCTAGGGGAACCACTAATGGTCCAATGGAGTTGTATGAGGTATCAATGTGAAGCCTATGTGAAGGGGCATCCAGACATGGGTGGGTGCATGTAAAATTTTCCGGAAAAAAAAAATACGGAACACGGACTTTATCGAAAAATCCGGGAAAATGCCTATATGAGGTATGGGGGGTATATAGGTCGCCGGGCTTAACGGGGCTTGTGACACTTGAGAGAACAACAACAACAAGAAGTTTTTTTTGATATAGTTTATTTTCCCCAATGTTACATCATACCCACGCTGGGGGAGCCGCGTTGGGTATGTTTACAGCTCAAAAAGACTCTTGTCCAATCAGAGGCCACCATTTGCATCTATTCGTTCCTGTCCGTTAGATTCTTGTCCAATCAGAAGTCTCCATTTCAGAAAGTTCCATCTTCGGCCATGTTCGCTCTGAACCGTTTATTCTAATCATCGTCGGACAGGCCTGGATATTCTTCGGGCAGCATGTCCTGAAACAGTTGTTTGCGCATTCTGATCGCATTTTCCAGGGCCTCAGTGGGTGGTAGCCCCATAGCCTCTTCCAAGTGACGCTTGGTCTTCATGATGGACCTGTGCGTGGGGTCGCCTTTCATTTCAAGCGGTAGTAAGGTATACTGTTCATAGATCGCCATGGCTGTTTTCCTGATGCGGAGGCGCATTTGGGTGTACGTCTGTTGTAAATTATTCTCTCCGGCGTCCTCGATCGCTGCAGCGTACGTATTGATAGCTGCTGTCACAATACGATCCCAGAAGGTAGGTTCTGCCTCACTTTCCACGGACGTAGGCTGACTATCTGAGGTCAAGCTATCCGTATCACTAGATAGACTCTCAGCAATCTCTGTTTCGGTATCAGTCAATACACTCTCAGCAGTCTCTGTATCAGCATCCGCTTCAACGGACTCCTCGGAGTCTTCAATCCCATGTATCTTTTTCTGGTGTCGCATCATATCGTAATGTCTGGTGAACGTGCGTTCGCACTCAGAGCAAGTATAAGCCATGTTGACGGTTGAACGTCGACTGTGCGTGTTTTCGGAAATACGCTCGCTTTTATAGACAGTAACGCCCATCAACGCTTAGCTTAACGCTTCAACGCCCTGGTAAATTAGCTCAGAAGCTCTGATTTCCATGGAATTGACACCAATTCATCGAAATGCAGTGACGCCCGTCAACGCCCGTCGTTACGCCTTAACGCCCGTCTCAACGCCTTATCACACTTTCTTAATGCTTTAACGTCGTATAATGATGCGTTCGAACAAATGTTTCTTTTGTGCTATTGCTCTGACATACGCCGCTTTCCAGTTCATGCCCGAGGTTTTCAACATCGACGCTGTTCTTTCAATTTCCATATGAACTGGGTCCTTATTCAACAATTTCATATGGGTCAGTAAGTCGGCATACCGCTGACGTAAAGCCCGTCGTAGTCTGGGTGCCAATCTGCTATGGGCTAAAATTGCGGCTTCCTCTTTCGAATACCCTTTGCGTTGAAACTTGTTTTCTGTGACCTCCAACATCTCGCCCATCTCGGTGTCCATACTTTCTTCGAACAAATCCTTCCATAGCCTCGAGTTCACATTATATTCTTCAACCTCGGGTTGGTCCTTCACGGTTGGGTGATATTCCGGGACTGTTGGTATGAAGAAGGCCCGCTGTACGGGGGTGGGTTGCTGCTTCACCAAATGTGGACTCGGTGGATGGTGTAGGGCCTGTGGTGATCCCTCGCCGGGTAGCAGGTGGGTCGTCAGCCGGCGATCTTCGGAGGTATGGGCTTTTAAATCCACGAACAGGTAGCCGTACGGACGACTTGTCGCTTCTTGAAACGCCTGCATGAAATGGTCGATGTTCTGAGGATAAATTCGACTACCAAACACACGAATTTGTGCTCTGTCGATGGGGTTGGAGAACAACACAAAGTATTGGCAGTTTAAGGCAATATCTCTTGACGCCTTCCCTTGAGGAAAGAGATTCTGGGTCAAATAGATGACGGACAGATTGTGATGATGGGGCAATTTGGTGAATAGGTCGGCGATTTTCGAATTGTCCTTGGCCGCACTCATCAGATCATCTAGCACTACCACGTTGGTCTGCTCGGGGTCAAAGTAATGCGGTTCGTCTATGTCATGAGGAATCCCT
>JAVTVY010016111.1:0-65211 GCA_036873755.1 Hanleya hanleyi | reverse complement strand
CTTTGATCTTCACGGATCTGTCTGGAAATGATGCCATATTTGGATACTGTTTCCCGATAATATTTATATATTAGTCCACGTGCTGCTGTGTGTATACTGTGGGCGTGATTTCAACAAGCTAGCCACATGATTGGCTAACAAATGTAAATTCAGATTTGCATGGGATTTATATAGGGCTGAAGTCAGATATAATATTCCATGATATTATATCTGAGTTTACTGAGATTGACTTTAAAACTGAATGGAAAGAATATAGAAATATTACCAAATTTCTTAAATAGAATGACCTAGTGCAGAACATTTTGATTTTAATAGTTAACATTTTAGTATTATTAAATCTGGGGGCTGAATATTTAGTATGTTTTGTTCTTCTGGTAATGAAATATTCAGCATTCACACCACTACTATATTTTCCATGTTTTACTGTTTACAATTGCTGAAAACAATGAAATGATATACCAGTAATCAGAGCTTGGTGTATTATTCAATGGAACGTTCAACTGATTAACACATCTGCTGTTACCCAGGGTTAATTTACAGAATATGTGATTTCAATATTCATAATCCCAGATACCCATTATAATCCCAGATTAACACGAGGCAGCATATCCAAAACTCCAAATAAAGGAGTTTGACTCAAATCAATAAATGGCTTCAGTTTGACGCCTATACACTGGCACACCCCAGAAGCTGCAAAAGATCAACAAAAGTTGGAAAAAAGAACAACAGCCCATATAATTTTCAATGAAAAGAATGCATGTATCAATGATTAATTATATGGTTGAGAACTGCATGGGAATGCAAATCGGAAAGAAAACTGGTTTGCGCTATTTTAAAATTGCGCAAAGCTCCATTGCGTGATTTTAAAATACTTGCACAACTTGAAATTTTAATAACACGCACTGCAGCTTAATTTTAAAATCTCACCGATTTTTAGAACTCATTTAGCAATTGTTATAGCCTAGATGAGAATGATTATATATGCATTGCTTACACAAATAATTTAAAATTTTAACCTCACTCAGCCTACGTATAGATAGATCTGTTACATACAGGCTGATTGATGGAAATTTACTAATATACATGTACATGTATATATACAAAAACTAAATTGACACCAACAAAAAACCTAATAAAATCTTCCCAATATTTCTGTACATTAATGTACATGTATATGTTTCTCAAACCTGGATACTGCCCAATTATAACAGGTCTGTTTAGGTTATTCGTAACATATGAAAATGACAAAATGTTGCACCCCGAAATGTCTCTCCCTTTACTTTATGCCAAAATGTTGCGTGCTGAAATGTCATGTGCCAAAATATCATGGATTCCTCCCCATACATTCCAGTATTCTACAGTTTTAAAATTTGGGAAGATTCCTATCTGTTTTCCAGCCAGAGGACAGGTTAGATTCCACAGACTGATGTTTTGCTGGCTGACCCAGCTCTGGGGTCAGTTACAGTTTTATCTGTATTGACTTTAATATATAGGCCTAGCTACAAGGGTCATGAGTGACCAAGTTCAACTTTGAAGCTGTGAGATACATGTATAGCAATTGATTCCAGAAGTTTTATGACTTTTAAACACACAATGATCTACTTGATCCTTTGGGGAAAGTATTACAGGGAAAGAGACCAAATGTTTACTATAATTAAATACCCAAGTTACCATGACAGGTTCTTCATAGACTGAATCTGGGTTTAACATCCAGAAAGATAATGATGCAATATACTCCCTATTTGAATAATGTTCAGCATGAAGATGTTATTCAGTTGCAATGAACTGTGTTTGCAGCAAGAAATAAAAATAACAAGAGCCCAAGGGGCTTCAATATACGCCCGTATATCTGGAGTTACATTGGTTCAAATTTCAAGATTGTTTAATAGCCTTGATTCCAATTGATCTAGCAATCCAGAGAAAGGTCTACACTTTTTTGCTTATAAGAATGTAACATATATCACATCTTATATTGAATGATAAAGTAAAATGAGCTTAACTCTTGGTAACTAGTTGACCTTGAAGCAAGAGCTGAGAGCTCACATATCCCACACTGAAATCGACAATAGTCAAACACAAGAAAATAGTAGTTTTCCTGCAAATGGATTCCTTTCAGACGAGAGAAGTTTTCATGAAGGAAGAAGAAAGTGATGAATTAAACCTTTGTTCTCGAGTTAATAAACAGGTGTGAAGTTCATAAAGGACTCCTCTTCCCGTTAAATTAGTAAATGTATGGTTTTTATTTCACAACAGTTTAACTTTAATGTAGCTGTTTCAAACAGGAGAGACAACTCCACAGGACAATACCATATAAATGCAGGGAAAAGAACTTCGAATATTCCAACAATATTCCAACACATTTAGACAACTAAGCTTGATTCAGTTTTGGGGGACTGCGACCTAGACCTTTGACAAATTGATCTCATATGTATGGCTCCACTTTGCCATGCGATTAAGGTATATTCAAAGTTTGGTACCAATCCATACCTTGAAACTAGAGCTATCGCATGGACAAATGTTAATGGATGAATGGACAGAACGCAACATCTCATTACATGACCTCGTCTTCGACAGGCATATGAAAATGTGACTTTTAATAATTTCTTGATTTTGGGGTCACAGTGACCTTGACCTTTGACCTTGACCTCAATTTTGGTACACAACACATCGTCTTCCCTCAATCTATCAATGCACACAAAAAATCATGATTTTTAATGATTTCCTGATTTTGGGGGCACAGTGACCTTGACCTTTACCTTGGCCTAAATTTTGGTACATGACAAACCGTCTCCCCTCAATTTCTCAATGGACACAAAAAATCATGATTTTTAACAATTTCACGATTTTGGGGTCACAGTGACCTTGACCTTTGACCTTGACCTACATTTTGGTATGTGACGCATTGTGTCTCCTTAATGTATCTACTGACACAAAAAATGTTATTTTTAATAATTTCCTAATTTTTTGGGGTCAATGCCCTTTGACCTTGACCTAATTTTTGGTATGCATCACTTCATTTCCGCCTATTGAATCCACTCACAAAAAAACAAGAAATTTTTAACGATTTCCTGATTTTTCGATCACACTGACCTTTGACCTCTGACCTTGACCTACATTTAATACGCAACACATCGTTCCCCCTAGGGCATCCACTCACCAAAAATTAGAACTGTAGATAGAAAACTGTCAACGATCAATGATTTCCTGATTTTTGACAACAGTGACCTTTGACTTCTGACCTCGACCTTAATTTTGTTACGCGACACATCGTCTCCACCTGGCGTATCCACTTACAAAAAATTGCAACTGTGGATAGAAAACGTTCACATATATAGACCGGATACGAACACTTCAGTGATTTCCTGTTTTTTAGGCCAGTGACCTTTGACCAGTGACCTCGACCTTCATTTTGGTACGCGACACATCGTCTCCCCGTAGGGTACCCACTCACCAAAAATTGGAGCTGTGGATAGGAAACTGTCCCAGATATAGACCGGACACGAGAACCGGACAGACGGACGGAAAGCGCCATCCCATAATACGACCGCCTTTTGGGCGGACGTATAAAAATAGAATGCGTACATGTACATCTACAATTGATGCAGCCCCTAATAATTCAATTTAAATGTTTGTCTATTCTGTCCTTATTATTAGCACACATACACACATGTAAATGGATATGATTCCATATATCAGTGAAAAATGTCTTGAGAACATCAGACAATACTGTTTGCCAAAAAGGTTGATTAATATACATTTATATGCAAGATGTTTATCCAAAGTGTGAAAATGAACCATGCAATGTTTGGTTCATACTCCATGTAAGAATCCCGAAACAATGCATACAAAAAAAATTAATAGCCAAGTCTTGGGACAACAATTGTCTCAGTAGAGACCTGAGCCTTTTCAGCTGCACAAAGTCTCAAACAATAGCCTCCTACAATACATGACGTATCTACCCAATGTTTTCTGTTTAAGAAGTATTTAGGAAACAATACACCCTGTTTAGGAAACATTATCTTGTGTTTCCTGATCTGGAAACAAATTGCCAGAATAGGTTATAGGTTACTCATTTAGGAGTGGTACCAAACTGTTTACCCCATTTGACCTCGCGGCACCATGTACGTCCGCACGACGTACGTGCGGACCACCCGTCCATCCGTTACTGCATTTTAAGCAAAACCGCTTCAGACACGACCACCAAATTTAGGTTATAGGTTACTCATTTAGGAGTGGTACCGAACTGTTTACCACATTTGGCCTCGCGGCACCACCACCCGTCCATCCGTTTTTTTTTACACCAAATTTTTGACACTTATTTTAAGTGCTAAGTCAGACAACTATCGAAAGTGGCTCCCCTCGGCCCATATTTTACAGATTTATGCCCCTTTGCAGATATATTAATTTCTATTTCTGTCCTATATGCTTTAATGTAACCAACTACATCTGCAGAACTGTGTTCGATACAGCTAGAACTGTGTTTGATTCACTGGACTGAATGAAAATCAGGAAGTCACTGAGCCATTCTTGTCTGCTCTCTATCTATGACTGGTATGATGATGCCTATCGGCACGAAGAAAAAGATATTTTCTGCTGTTTCTCACTCGCTTGACAAGAGCTCAGTCATTTACGCGTCGCCATGTGCCGGCCTTCCACACTGACAGAAAGTGGCCATATTCCGAGTGCTATGCCCAATCAGAACGTTTGTTATAAAAATATCAACCAATTGCTACTTGTTTTTGAACAGTGCTTCAGAGGCTGTGAGTGTCATTCGCAAGTTTTCGGGGTTCTTTGCCAGCAACAACAACAACGTCAATACAAATATCCGGAAGGAGACACAGTTAACATGCCGATGTACTTTTTCAATCGATGATTCATATCATGAGTATTTAGTATCTATTTAACAACAGGAAAATATTTATCCATATTGTCAGGTGAAATTTAAACGATAATATGGACGGGTTATTGCATCTTTTCAACACCCGTTCAAATGACTTTTGCCCCGTCCTTCTTCGGGTCAGCCCGTTCAATGGATGTAAAGTGCATTATGCAATTAGTCAACCACGTCAGGTTTTATTATCTGACTGACCAACATACAGGCATACACTAGGTAGGCCTGCAAGGCAAAGTTGAATATCAGTGTTACAGTATGTGTATCTCTCTATCTCTACAAAAATGAACCGGGCATTCTCTCTCGTTGACTTTATGACAAAAGAGATGATTACAATTTCGACATCGTAAACTATCGCTATCTGGATAGTAATATTCCAGTGGGACCTGCATATGGCGTATACATATCTCGCTTAGTAGCATTTGCTAGATCCTGTGTTAAATGTGATGATTTTAATCAACGTCACAAAACATTGTTGCAGAAACTTATAAAACAGGGCTATTCCACCATTCCACTCCACTCAAAGTTTCTCAAATTTGGCGATACATATCGCATGCTGATAGCAAAGTACGAACGTAGCGTGCAAGATCTATGGCGCTACGTTTCGTAATTTGTGTCTAATTCCACTCAACCCGGGGCTAGGGGCTGTATGAACACATGTACTTCAATATCCTCATGGTGCTCATATGAACAGTCACAATCAAAGCGTGACTGAGATACATTTTTTTGGATAACGACTCTAAAACAAATATTACGGATTAAGAATACTGATCAGCGATACGGATTTGATATATTTGGAACATCATGATGTCTTGCCGGCATCATTGAAAACTGTTGACCGCTTCTCTCTTGCAGGAAACAAGCCTATGTTTATGTATACTATGATTGTCTTTTTGAATTTGGTGCTAATACTGTTATATGGAATATGGGATAGGTCTTTGGATTATGGATGCCGATATTCTCTAATGGACGACGGCTGGATTATGAATGACGGACTAGACGCTTGTAATTGGACCAAAATGCCATGAATTCCTTTAATCCTTGCAATTCAGTCTCACACCATACTGTTGGCAGTATATTTTCTCTGGCAGCATTTTAGCATTTTTGTGTGCAAGCAGGGTCTGATCTAACCTAGAATTAGATACATGTATATTTAGCTGTCAATACCCCATTGCCACATATTCACCAGTGCTAGCAGCACCAATGATCTTTCAATTCATTTTAAAACTGTAATGTTAATAAAATTATGAACTGTAAAAAAGGATGTATAATGAAATATAAAAGCATTATGTTAATGAGTAGCAAAATCCATATGGGAGGTCAATCCTTTGAAATCCTTTGTCTGTCTAACAAGATCACAACAATAAACTCCATGAAGAGCCAATAAATGTTGCTAGATAAGTTTACTGTCTATAGTCCAATGATTAACAAATATCACGAAACTACATGATGAAGCAAAATCCCCAGATCTGGACTGGTGAATGTAGATATTGGACTGAAGTCATGAGAATTTAATGTAATTAAAAAAATAATATATAAAAAAAATGGACATTTAACTTACAAGGGATGTGAATTATAACAGTGGGAATGTTATATTCATGTTAGGCAAATTAGAAATACTTTTCCTTGATTCAAAGAAGTAAATTTCCATTTTACGAAAAAAAAATCTTATTTGGAGATGCAAAAATGCGCCTTCATTATTTCGCCAACACGACCAAAATCTTGTCAGTCCTTTGCCTATCCTGCAAGATCATTATACCCAAATTTCATGGAAATCAAACGAGTTGTTTAGAACATGTTACACGTTTTAACTGCATTCATGTCTATAGCGTAACTTATTGATGACCAAATACCACAAAAAAACAAGCAGGTGAAATCTGAAGCCCTAGGGAGATAGTACAGAGTTCAATAGAAAAAAAAACTTTAATCATGATAATGGTTATGGAGGATTTGAATAAGTCAGATAATTGAAACTTTTCATCTAACTGACAATTTGGTTTGCACCGAAAGGGAATTGTCACATCGGCATATCCTATATTTATGCTTGGCAAACTATAAAATACAACAATTTTTAAATATTTCTTCAAGCGAATTGGCAAATTTTCATTTCACGAAAAACTTCTTTTTAGAAATGCAAAAAAACGGGCCTTTATAGTTATGCCAGCTAAACCAAAACCTTTTCAGCACACTGCCTATCCTTCAAGACAATTCCAATGAAATTTCATAGAAATCAAACAAGCGATTCAGACGAAATCGTCAGAGAAAGGTTTACCTGTGCTCCGACTACAGCGCCACCTAGCTATCAAAACACAACCAGACAAATTTCCCAGGCCTACACGCTTAAAGCGGTGGCGGCGGAGCCATTTCTCCTGAAAACATAAGCACATCCACTTCGTGGAAATGCTCTAATTATATGCTCACCATTTCACCAAACATCTGATTGACGGACTTGATACTTCCATTGTGTACATACCTTGTTAAATACTGGAGTTATCTCATTGTATATATTCCTGGAGATGGCATAAATATATGTTGAAATATTGAATCACAAAATGTCTTCAGAGTTACTTTCCTCTCATATCGGTAAAGCAAGACTTCCTGAAATTATATACCGGTATTTATATGTTTACCTATTTTATATTATATTTCTTTGGAAATTCCATCATGGAGACATGATCTGCTGGAGTGAACAGAGCAAGGAAAGGTGTCAATTCCAGTGGATTCCAGACAAAATTGCGGATTTTAATCGGATTTCCAATCACCTTCCCGGAAAAAGTTTGGAATTCCCAGCAAAGTTGTGGCTAATTTTGCTGGAAAATCAGAGTTGAGCTGGAAAAGGCTTGGAATTCCCAGCAAAGTTATGGCTAATTTTGCTGGAAAATCACAGCTGAGGGTTTGAATCGGACTGGAATTCCAGGCTGAAAATAAAAAATTTCAGCTGGAAATCCGCTGTCTTCTTTAGGGGGGGTACTGACTATTTCTGGAATAGCCCAATGTATGGCCGTAGTGATGTAGGTCTACAAGGTGTCAACCACTAAGGCATATAAACACGGTAATAAGACGACAAAGGTGAAGAAAGAAAGACAGGGAAGTGGCTGTTTGAACAACAACAACAACAACAAACAACAAGTTGAACAGCAGTTACATCGGAACAAGGCAAGTACCAGTAAGTATATATGCCTTGATGAACAGGTCAGAAAAAGAATTAACTGTATAGCCTATTCACTTTGGATATAATTATATACTTCCATGTTTTCAAGTTGGCATATTTTACTGCTGTCTGTCCCAGATAATATATCCGAGAAGGTTTTGTCGATATTTCGGAGGCAATTTATCGTACAACATTGAAACTTCACACAGTATACAAACTAAAACATACTGATTTATTCCCCATATTTCACTAAAATCTGTTGAGAATGGATAAAAATGACCAATACCTACCATGTTATTTTGGGACCACGATGACGTTGATCCGCTGATGTTATAACATGCAGGCTTGAAGTCATGACGTCAAAAATCAACCCATAAACCTCCCATCTAATTGGAAGGATTTTCTTGATACTTTGGAATAAAATTAGTTGTCTTTTTAGATTACATGTATCTACTTTGTGAAGTTTCAATGTCGTACAATAAATTTTCTCCGAAATATCGCCGAAAACATATCGGAAATATTATGTGTGACAGACTAGTTATTCTGTTCGCATAGCATACTGCAACAACACAAAACAATATCGCACGTAACTTAATTTCTGCGAGAAAAAGTCAGCAAAATTAGAGGCATTCTGATTTGAGGCGAGTAGTCTAACTCAAAGTATAGGACACCTATGTTCCTGAATCAAACAATCGCATTTGCATTTTTGTGATATAGAATCTATCGTGATTTTGTAACCCACTTTAGCAGGTCAGGGGAAAAGTACTAACTGGGATATATATCCCAATTGGGATCAAATATCCATGTCAGAAGTACATATTCATATTTCGATCAACCTGGCATATTTTGCCAATTATTCTATTCGTATAAAGACCTACAACAGTGGTGAGTGATGGGAAGTATACTGCAACAACAGCAACCCGAAATATAATGCACATAATCGCAATATCGCAGAGAATAATTTTGGCTAGTAAAAGTCAGCAAAATTATACAATCGCATTGGCAGATATGTTAAGAAGATTCTATCTTGTTTTTGTAGTTTAGATGCCAAAATTCATCATTATGAGCATAGTATGAGAATTAGTCACAATATCCCAATTAGGATATATTTCGATATGTAAACTTGGATTTCATATCCCAAGTGGGATATATATCCCAGTTAGTCCTTTGTTCTGAGTCGTTTACTATGCAAATCAGTGAAAATATCTCAATTTTGATATATTTCAATGTGGGCGGGGGGGGGGGGCGGAGGTTATACAACTTTGAGAAATGTATTTGATTCAGATTTCCCGACTAGCTTGCAAGTTAACTCATTGTCTGTTCCAATAATCTGGAGGTCATCCCCTTATGCTTAGGGCACACATGAAGCAGGTTAGTGACACCATCCCAAATCGGCCTGGATATATGCATGTATCAAAAATGGGATATTGTATCACAGTTAATATATTTTAGGGAGTGGGGAGCGCCATCACCATACTGGTGTTACTACGCCAGTTCGCTTTATTTCTGCAAATGCATTGATTTCATTCATCTACATATCAATATACATTGTATTAGCACAGGGATGATGTGACCAAGACTGAGCCTGAATGATTGCTAGAGCGTAAAACAGCTATGTGGTGGGATATCGGGACCTCAACATTGAGAGAAATGTAGTATTCTACTTCTGACATGTCTGACTGCCTTAAGGAGGTGTAATTTTACCGTTGTTTTATTGAAAGGTTTATACTCTGTTTTAGATGGTTGAACTGTCAATGGGAGGAGTATACCAGTGCCAGTATCACAAATGCAAACACCTTTTAGGAGAATGAAACAGTCAACATTTGATGTCAGCATGGTCAGACTCACTCTTGAACACACTCGTCTCCCTTGACGGTATGGCTATGGGAATCTGCCTACACTGAATAGTAACATGGTAGGAGGAATAAACGGTGAGCAATACGTTACTCTATGAACTCCCATACATTATTTTCCAGGCATAAGATAAATGTCAGATACCTGAAAGTTGGAGAATGTTAATTATGATCGTGAAATATCATAGCGCATGCACATCATTCTATTTTCATGTTTTCAGTTATACAGAGGTTGTCACATCATTTTGAAGATATTCAGCAAATAATATATCGTGATACAAATGTTTTAGTAGCTGAGATTACCTATTGTAGAAACCATATTCATTATTAATACCATGTGCATTGAAACCACATTTGCGTCATCAGAAGGGCTGCCTGAGCATTGTAGATCAGAAATAGCTCTCTGATAATGTTTTTCCTTTATTCCAGCTTTCTGTACAACACAATCGACAGCACAGCTTCTGTGATCAACTGGACAGTGGGATAGATTACAAATCAAATACTTTATTGCACATTTGTGCCCCAGAGGGACTAATGGCATGAACAAACAAACATATTGACAGAAGAGCCGCTTTGTGGAGGACTGTGGTGATAGTCGCTTGATTCACTTGCTCTTTACCATGTCCACATGGACTCACTTGGCAGAGATCACCTAACATAAGTCGCAATTCACAATCAGATATCTAAACAACAGTGATTTTATTGAGACGTGAGTTGAGGTGAGAATGTGTGGTCCCTCTTTCGTGTAAAAATCACATAACGAACAAGAACAATAGTCTATCTAGTTACAAGCATAAAGAACTGTAAATCACAGACTAACAAAATGAGCGGGATGTTTTCATGTTACTGTAAAAATGTTTTAATAGTGCTGATGTGGTGACGTGAGAATGTGTGCTCTATGTTATATCTAATAATCACATGACTATAGTTGAACAATATTCTGTCTGGATACAACAATCAAGGACTGTACATAAGATAATAATTAAAGAATTGCCAAACTACAGACTGTAGAGAAGTGAGCAGGATGTTGCTGTATATGTTTTAATCATGTCGATGTGTTCAGGTGAGAATTTGCGGTCCATCTTTTATGTAAAAATCACAGGACTGAGGAGAACAATAGTCTGTCGGGATACAACAACAAAGCACTGTAAACAAGAAAGCCTGGTAAAACCATACACTGTAAACTTGATAAAGAACTGAGCGGGATGTATAGATAAATTTGTATTTCTGTATAAGTTTTGATAGTGCTAAATATATAATGTATGAATGAGTGTTGTATGTCAAAGAATAAAACTAAAGTATTTTGCTGAAAACAATCTGATTTATTGAAGTTTATAGTGTACTACTTTTCGCCATGACTTGACTGCACTCCGTAACTACACTTGATCATGGCTTATACCTTACCTGAGGGTGACAGATCTGGAAGGTCCATTGGCTGTGACCCAGATAACACCAAGCAGTATTAATCCATTAAGATATAGTCGCCTCCGACCACAAAAAGTATGGTAACCATATTTCTTATTGTTGCTCTTGACCACTAAATATGTGGTCAGAAGAATCTTTCAACCATAATTTTGCTTGAGCGAGCATATATTGTATGGTCAACCCGACCATATAATTCACTGTCAGAGCGACCATAAAATAGCTGGTCGTCTGGTGACCAGACCTTTTATGGTTACTCCGGCCATAAGTTGTGTTGTCAGATAGTGACCATAAATCATATGGTACGTCATGTCTATACTATAACTTTTATGGTCGCAGGCAACCATATTTTTTATGGTCGGTTCGACCATATCCTGTTAACAGTGTGGGGGTGGGTGCATCTTCGAAATCAAAAATTCTTTTTGTTTATATCAAGAAAAAAAATTAATAATAAAAATAAAATTTATTTTCATATAAAAGCGAATTGATTCGTGATATCAGAATAAAATTTGATATCAAAAAAATATATACACCTATATGATCACTCATTTGATCACGCCAGCCGTTGTCTATAGCACCAGCATTCCCTACCCGTCACGGCGTGTTTGTCCCAGTATGATCTATAGATCGTCCAAATACATCATTGCGCACATTCAAAATGCCATGTTTCTCTATTATTCCTCGACCGCGCATGCACACGATGACGTCACTGTTCTGTGAACCTCCAGTCCTATGCTACAGCGTAAGCCAATCTACACCAACCCTTTAACTTCATAAGCGAATTCGTGGGTGTAAATTCCGCTATTCCGATTTTTTTGGCGATATGTCCTGTAAATTCCGTTTTCCGCAATTTTGGAGAGTTCATTTTTGGAAGTTTCATTTTTACACTCATCCACAAGTCATGTGACCGGAAATGACTTTGACGTATGCTTTAGACGAGACTCTCCTTGGCTTTCCGTCTTTTACGCCAATAAATTATCGCCTTCTATAGCGTCCTCAGCTAGTCTACGCATATTATACCTGAATGCTAACACCTTTATGCGACAGGTTGTCGTTTCTTGGATTCAGACCGTTAACTTTACGTCTCTTGACCGCTATAGAAGCGCTTTGTTTATTGACCGCTATAGAAGCGCTTTGTTTATTGACCGCTATAGAAGCGTTTTGTATATTGACCGCTATAGAAGCGCTTTGTTTAGTGACCGCTATAGAAGCGCTTTGTTTATTGACCGCTATAGAAGCGCTTTGTTTATTGAAGTTCTGCGAACCAATGAAAATCTCTTTATGATTTCATTTTAAATTTTCCTTCTATTATTCATATTCCCTTTCCCTACGATTCCCTGCCCGCGCATGCGCGTCTTAGCCTTACTTTCACGATACACCAGTCCAGTTGGATGTTCCCCACGAGTGCTTCAAAGTGATATCTCACACGACCCAGTACGCCCACTATTGACCCACCTCGACCCCAAAACGGCCATTCTGTTTCCCTTCAGCACAATTTCCGTCTGCGCATACTTTCACTCCACATTAGCTCATTCAGTCTGACGCCCCCCAACAAGTGCTACACATTGACACCTCACAAGCTCCATTCGGACCAATATTGGTCCACCTCGACCCCAAAAATTTCGAATGCCCTTTTCCCATAAGTCCCTGTCTGTACCGCATATCCACTCCACACCAGTCCAGTCGGATGGTCCCCCACGAGTGCTTCGCTTTGATACGTCACAGAGCAATACTGGCCTACATCGACCCCAAAATATCCACCTCAGGCCTGCCTATACACTACGCATGCCTCATTAGAAATTTTCAGCGTATTCTACAGCGCGAGAAAGAAAAAATAAGATACCACACCCCATACTGCAAATGTCCATGAGTTGGGTTGCCCATTAGGTTTAACATTGAAACAACTCAAGCGTATGGACTTATTTAGGGGCAGATAACTCTTGTTGGGCCGTCACGTGACCAGAAGTGACCTTTGACCCTTGGTTTATATGATGCTTTATTGCATTTTGTGCATTGTAGGAGCGCATTAAGATAACTTATTACTGCGTCTCCCACTTTTACATAATTTGAAATACACAGCATTCATTACAATCTTACATACATATTGAATACAACATGTGACGGCCGGAGAGAACAATATTGAAAAATAATTCAGGTAATTGGTGGAGGGGGGAGGGGGAGTGCTCAGGATGACCATATGCGCGTCTACGACTAGAGATATGTATGTCGTTATTATGCTAATATCGGTCGCTTAGGATTTGCTAGGGGTAGTTACTTTTTCTTTGTTGTTAGCTATGTGTATAATTATATTCTTATTCAAATCGTTTTGTCGTTTTGACAAACTCACCTAAACATATCTGAGCTTCAATGTTTAATTTTGTAATTTTTTCATCGTTTCCAAATAGCAATGCCTGGGTTGATGGCATCAGATCGGTACCATAGATTCTATTCATATTTTCCAGAAGGACAACTCTTTGATTTCTAAATAGGGGGCAGTGAAATAAGTAGTGGTCAACAGTTTCATCAGCATATCCACAGTTGCACTGAGACGTTTGTGAAATAAAGTTGTTGAACATATGTCGTTTTAGGTTACTACAACCATTTCGCAGACGACAGAGTATAACATTTTCTTTTCGACTGCATGCGTAAAACCAAGGCGGTGGCTTCGAGATTGGCCATATGTTCTGTAAATGACGTTTAAAAGCAACTAACGAAGGACAGTTTCTAACAGATTCCGGGAGGGTATTCCAGTCACGCACAGAGGAAGGGAAGAAAGATCTACGAAAGACTTCAGTACGACATCTGTACGATGTAAACTGGGTTGGATTGCGTAAGCTATAAGGGTTTCGCACATTATAGTAGCAATAGGAAGATTATCCTCGAGAGAAGAAGTAGTCATGCCATTAGATATTCGGTAAAACATAATCAGCCTGTGAATATAACGCCTTTGAAATAGTTTTTCAAAGCCTGCGTCAGTATAAAGTGCTTCAAGTCTAACACTTCTTGTCAAACCAGTAATAGTTCTCAGTGCCTCTTTTTGGATATTCTCCAGCCGATCAAGTTCATTTTGTGACAAATTGTCCCAGACCACGTCGGCATATTCTAAGCTAGGTCTGATGAAACGTTTGTACATTATTTCGAGTGTTTTTCTGTCTAAAATGTATTTCAGCCCTTTAAAGATCGATAACTTTTGCTGTGCTTTGATAACAAGATCTTCGACATGGTCGTTCCATTTTCCTTTATTGTTGAACGTAACTCCAAGATGTTTATGATTCGAAGACAGGGTGATGGTTTTATTTTCAAAAGCGATAGGAAAAGACGATGGTTCACGACGCAGAGAAGCTAAAACGGCGACAGTTTTTGTTGCATTAAAATCGACAAGCCATGTTCTCGCCCAGTTAGATATCAGGTCCAGGTCATGGTAGATTGAGACAGTCTGGTGGGTTAAGGTATCAGAGATAATGTATAGACAGGTATCGTCGGCAAACAATCGAATATTATTCAAAATATTACTGGGAAGATCATTGATAAATAACAGAAAGAGAAGCGGACCAAGGACAGAGCCCTGTGTACTCCTGCGTGAAGTCTTAGTATCGTAGATTCCTTACCCTGCAATACTACCCGCTGGCAACGATTTTTCAAATAACTTACAAACCATTTCAGAAGGTTGCCAGAGATGCCATATTGTTGTAACTTAAACAGTAAGCCGCGATGCCACACACGATCAAAAGCCTTAGATATGTCGAAAAATAAAAACAGTACTTCTTTTTGTTCGTCTAGTGCCTTCGTTATATGAAAATGTAAATCGAGTAATTGTGTTATGGTTGAATTATTTGGAAGGAAGCCCGATTGATGTGACGTTATATCATGTCTAACGTAATTATACAGATACTTAAACACAACTCTTTCCATAACTTTACTCAAACAACTTAGAAGCGATATTGGACGATAATTGGCCGCTAAGTGGCAGTCGCCTTTCTTGAACAATGGTGTTACATTGGCTACTTTCCATGCAGACGGGAATGATGCCGTTTTTAAAGAGTGATTGAAAAAGCGAGCCAGAATTGCTGATAGAACATGCCTAGATTCGTGAAGACATCTGGGACTTATTTTGTCAGGTCCAATGGCTTTGGATGTGTCCAGGTTAGAAAGTACGTCATATATGTCACTATAGTGGTAAAAAAAATGTTATCTAGTGATTTATCGGTAAACATTGACAATGGAGGCAACACCGCTGAAGAATCGTCAATTATGGTGATGTCAGAAAAATATGTGTTTAAAATTTCAGCCTTTTCGCAGCTCTCATAAGCAAAAGAATCATCATCTCTTTTTAAAGGCGGTATATCATTGAGGTTGGAGTTACTATTTTGCAGAAAGGACTTGCTTAGCTTCCACCAATGTCCTCCACCTTTGACCCTTGAGTGACCTTTTTCGACCCGGAAAAGCCCTTTGATCCGGATGTGACATCTCCGGAAGTGGCCCACGCCACAACCCTCACGCTTCACCCTCAATTTTCCTAATGAATTTAGCCTTTATATACTACTTGCCTCGTATATGACGGTAACATCCGAAATGCGGAGAGTTGTTTTTGTTTTTGTTTTTGTTTTTGTTTTTTTTCTGTTAAGCCCTGGAACAGGCCACTGGGCATTTATTTACAATGACCACGATTTTACATATCCTTACACGCCCACATGGTCGAGGGTTTAGGATTTTGCGATACACATGTTCGTATACGGGTTTTCTGTTCCAGAGCCAGACAAGCAAATATATATATATAGAAAATGTTCATGTTGACACGAACAAGACAACACACACACACAGAAGCACACGCACACGTGCCGCTGCATCCACAATCACAAATAAACCAATTTTGGAAGAAACAACTTTTTACCGTACGCTATCTCCACCGAACTGATAAAAATAAAAGAAAAAGATTTATTAAGTCAATTATTCGTAAGATACCAAAAGGTTAATACTGCTTAAGGGTTACGCCAGGGGACCCCACTTCTGAGCGAAGATAGAGAGATTCTTATTTTTTGTATAGATATACCTCTCAATATCTCTGGTTCTGATCACAGTGTCCCTTAAACCATCGAAAGTAGGCTTCAGATTGTAATATCTACATCTGTATATATATTGTTTACCAAGTAACAGCAGGTGATCTTTAAGAACAGAACCTGTATTACCCAGGATTACTTGGGATCCGGACGGCTCCTCCATTTGAATTTCTACTTCATTTGACCATGTATGAAGATTGCTCCAAATTGCTTTCGAATAAATACATTTATAAAACAAATGCAGAATACTTTCTTTCTCTTGGTTACAGAAGGTACACATATCGGTATCGGTTTTACCCCATAATTTTAAAAGAGAATTGCTTACAAGTATTCTGTGAATGATTTGGTATTGAAAGTATTGTTCGGTGATGTCCGTTGAGGTACTATAAATGCAGCTGTATATTGAAGTCCAAGGCAAATCTTTTGAATTTAGTTCATCTTCCCATTTCTCCTGATTTCGTTGCGGTTTGATTTCAATCTTTTTAATAAGTATACTGTAAATAAATTTTAAGCATGTTTGATTCATTAATCGTCTGTATACTTCTCGTTGATTCCTAATATTTTTAATAAAAGTACCGTTTTTTATATTTCTACGTTTTTCATTCGATATATTGTGAATTATTGCACAGTGAAGGATGAAATAGATAGGTTTGATTCCAAATTTAGTCTGGAATTCATTGAATTTTAAAAAACGTGTACCATCCTCATTTAAAAGATCAGTAATATAGGATGCACCCACATCCAACCAGCGGCGTATATCATTCCACTCTGATATCGGAACAAGATCAAACAGAAGATTGTTGTAGTTCTTGTCTTTTGCTTCGCAATATTCCACACATTCTGCCCATGATCTGAGTGTGTCACACCAGAACGGGTTTTTTATTTGTTTTTGAACTGCATATATGCTTGCCGAATCTAGACACCAAACATCATGACCAGCAGGCCGCAATATGTTTTTTACCAATGCCCCAAAAATGCCGTCGTCCTCCACTACTCTCTTTACCCACTTCACCTTCAGATATGATGCAAAAGCTTGAAAATTTATCATAGCCAATCCGCCTTCTGTTTTGGACATAATGATTGTTTTTCGTTTTATTTTGTCTTGCTTACCGTTCCATATGAACTGGAAAAGGCTTTTTTCTAAGTTTGCTATAAAAGTTGTATTAGGGTTTGGTAGGACTGAAAATAGGTGAACTAAAAGCGGAAGAACATGTGTTTTAATAACCGTAATTTTGCCTATAGGGCTATAGAAATGCGGAGAGTTGACTGACCACAAACGATTTTAATCCAATGGAATTACATGAAATCAATTGAGTCTGCCAGACCACCTTCGATAGCTATCATTGTTGACAGGGACACACGTTGGCACTGACAGTTCTTTGTCCGTTGAGGGAGACAACGCCGATGGTAATTACCAACGCATGCGAAATCTTCTGTTGTTTCAGTTATTCATGTGCGTAATTAAATATTTCAAAGAAGACCTATTTTGCCGAAAATAAACATTTGCACATTCCCCATGTAACCTCATCTTCTCTAGCCAAGTCGACGTACATCACGTTGCTCTGTACATTGCGATGCAGTTGACTTGGCTGGTGAAGATGATGTAACCTCCGCCGCCCATCATTTATTGAAGATATTTCTTGTTTAGTATATTTACGGTTTCCACAGAAGCGAATAATCGATTGTGTAATGTAATGGCCTGACAGGTCCATGCATAGGTCAGTGGAGTAGCACAATGCGAGCCCTTGATGAGAAAAACAATCTAGATTTTATTTTCATACATGCCATTATCTAATATATCATTTCCCACTCCAGCATTGTCCTACATTTGGTACATGTGTCCGTGTACTCAGTAAGTATAGTCGGGGAAGGTCGGTAACTTTTACATGACAACTTCACGTTGATGTGACGAATTCTCAAACGGGCTTCATATACTCAGGTCATTGGGTTGTACGGTGTTATGTGTACGAGTTCTCAGAGCAAGGGCAGGGACGAGCTTTTTAGTCCCTTCCTCGAGCCCAGGACGAGCCCATAAAAGCATTAAAGTGCAGTTAAATCTACCCATCACTCTTATATATTTGGTTATTTTATTGCTCATGAAATAGCCCTTGTGTATACTAAAAACTATTATCGTGAGAATACTATTAATATTAATGTACTCTCTATCGTCTGTTTTGTAGCCAGTTACAAAAACACAGGGAATTGTTGAGAATAGTGTTATTACTGTAGTCCTAGAATGTGAATTGCAATCAAACTTGAGGAATACCTTACGCCTACTCTCTCAAAAAATGTTGAGTGAAATTTCACTCAAGTAAGAGTGGAAATTCATCCCACTCAATATTTGAGTTAGATTTTTACTCAACTTGAGTTACTTTTCACTCAACTTGAGTTGAATGCACTCAACTTGAGTGACATTCACTCAAGCATAAGAGTGGAAATTCATCCCACTCAAGTTGAGTGAACTTGAGTGGTTTTAACTCAAGTTGAGTGAAAAGTTACTCAAGTTGAGTGAAAAGTAACTCAAGTTTGAGTGAACAGGTACATTTCACTCAAGTTTGAGTGGAACAGTTCACTCAAGTTTTTTTTAGAGAGTAGGCCTATGGCAATTAAGAATCCATTGGCATTACGTTTGTCCTCGAAAAGAGAATGTTTTATTGTGTCGTCGCCGTAACGGTTGCAGCAATGTCAAAAGACACTTATTTGACAATTTTCTTTTCGTCGAGTTCTCAATGTAATTACGGACATCCTAACGAGAATGTGGATTACTATTTATTTTACTGTCCAATTTTCCACACTCAACGTGTCCTTCTGCTAACTAATCTTGTAACTATTTAGGTTATGCTAAGTATTCCAAAATGCTGTATTCAAAATTTTCCGAGCGATTATATTACAAAAATCAAGTGTTTTTGAATTCAAACAACAAATATGTTCTATCTGCCCTCCAACTGTTGTTTCAATACAGACAGGTTATTCTCGTCTGGTTCTTTATACTCATAGCACGGTGACTATTCTCTCAGTACAAACGTAAACTCAATAACTTCATCATGGATTTGCTCACATTTGTGCAACCTTCTCTCTATTATATGTTATATTTGCAACTTGACCGATGTGTTATATATTCTGTATTGGGGAGACGCAAAAATAAGCTGTGTTAATGTCTTTCCCTCATTTCACCCTTTCATCAAGGTGAATAAATC
This sequence comes from Hanleya hanleyi, assembly GCA_036873755.1. Classification (NCBI taxonomy): domain Eukaryota; kingdom Metazoa; phylum Mollusca; class Polyplacophora; order Lepidopleurida; family Hanleyidae; genus Hanleya; species Hanleya hanleyi. The sequence goes on along the minus strand of JAVTVY010016111.1, from coordinate 45,640 downwards.
CTATTAAGGTCAAAGGTCAAGGCCAGTGGGAATAATAACATCTGGAGACCATTGATAATCATATTTTTGTGAGTGAATGCAGTAGTGGGAAGCGATCTGTCCGATACCAAATTGACTTCAAAAGCCACTGACCACCAGCAACTCACTGAACCGAAAATGCTCGTAGATTTTGTTTTAACGATGTAGTCCATAGTGACAATAGGCCTAGGCTCTTGGTCTGATGTGTACCAGTATATAAAAGTACTAAATCACGTAAAAAGGTTTCAGCAGAAACCATAAAATAATTGTACTGTCTCTGGTTTCAGGGAATACTTGTGTGAAGGCTCCACCCTCAGAAATTTCGAATAAACTGAATCGTCCTCCAAAAATCAATGAAATGTTATATCAACATCTATCAGTTTAAAAAGAACACATTACATTACAAAGTGGACACAGTTCAGTTCATACAGCAATATACCACTCTGAATCAATGGACTCACTTCGGACATGGGATAAAACACACATGTGCAAACATGTCACATGTAGCGACGAGTTTTAAACACAAAGGTTACGCAACATACTTAAGCTTATGCATCAAGAAGATCATCATTACTTTCTAAATACAATACAACAGAAAGACGACTGGGGACTCCCTTTACAAATCAGTTGATACTTTACATATATTACATAGCGTTGAGATAATTATCAAAACCTATAATGCTAATGCAAACGGTTTGTGAACATTGAGTGTGCCAGTCACAATGACAGTGGGAGGGTCACTATCTGAATGGTCCTACAGGGGTCCTTATTCCTAGTCAGACCACTTAGCCTCATCAAACATGCTTGATTCATTACCTTTTATTCATTTGCAGATTCTTATGCCAAATGATGCGTGACCAGGCTTAGAATGATTAGTGTCTTTTCCGTCACAGGTCATTTAATTTACCAAAAAGTCAGGGCGACTGGTCTGTTTATCTGATGTCCAGTCTCATTCATTGTCAGTTGAGTGCACTGTCCCTTTACCGTAGTCCTTCCTTCCGCTGAGAAATTATATCCTGGGTTAATTATATTCTAGGAGTTGGATATGGGAAAAGTTAGTGTGATCCTCTGCAATACTTGTATAAACAAAACGCTGCCTCCTTCCGCCCTCCCCTCCCCATACAAAAACGGAGGACTGGGTGCATGGTACGCAGCTTGGGAAGTGTGGGTGTTTGTGTGAGTGGGGGTGGGTGCATCTTCGAAATCAAAAATTCTTTTTGTTTATATCAAGAAAAAAAATTGATAACAAAAATAAAATTTATTCTTCATATAAAAGCGAATTGATTATATCAAAAAAATATATACGCCTATATGATCACTCATATGATCACTACCTCACTCATCACTCATTCCTCACTCACTCACACACTAATTCACTCGCTCTTCTCTCACCGACTCACTCGTTCTTCACTCACTCACTCATCCACTCGTTCATCACTCATTCACTCATCCTGTAACCGGCGCTCTACAGGGGAGGTAACTCTACTGTGCCATACCCATTACACCTTATGGCCCATATGTCTGAGTTCAGTCACGCCAATCGTAGTCATTCTCCCAACGTCAGAGTTTGTAACCTCCAAACCGTCGGTAAACAAGACTCTGACTTCACCCCTATACAAATGCCTGGCGCGCAGCCGCATTGCGTCTTTTCCGCTGAGCCAATGAGAGAGCGTGTTATATTTTCCGGCTGACTACGTCATCACAGCTGATCACCGAGTGATGACGGGCGTTCATATTGTAAACAACATTTGACAGGCGAGCATTCACGCTGAGAGCTATTGTAAGCATTCATTGATAATGACCCTGGAAAATGGAACAAGCGTGCGTCTTTCAGAAAATTATATTATGGCCATGTGTATCGAATGATATCTGTGTTTCATGTCGCCGGTCTTGAACTCAGTGAGGAAGGGTAACACAACACAAACCAAAGTCAACACAAAATATAATATTGAAAAATTACTCAGCCAAAAATTACTCATCTGAATTTCAGCGAGGTATGGTATATATTATTATGTATTTATGTGCAACAAGTAAGTAATAAAAACAATCAGTGAAGGAGGTGGACGAGAAATATGCATCGGAACACATCATTGGCCTAATTTCCTCACAGTACTAAATATTAAATAATAAGATATCTGCAGTTAAATGTGTTCCCCTGGTTATAACCATAAATAATATTAAGATTTTGTCTGACAATAACGGATTTCAGTTTAGCAACTGTGCTTTAATTTAATAATTGATTGAGGGTTTTTTCAATTGGCAATTTTTTATCAAATTAACTTATTCAAATTTGCCCAAACTTAAAAATGTTTATCAAATAAATTGGATTTGAATTAAAAAAAATGACAATAACAGGATTATCACAATTTTTATTATTATATTTAAAATTTATATTATAATTTATTATTATTATTATTTTATTATTAAAATTTACCTGTTTATAAACTTACCATCGAATCACCGCATGAACCTCGTCGGCGACATTATCAACATTCTGCGCATGCGCAAACAGGGAATTGTGGGAAAAGGGTATGGAAATAGACGTTTTGGGGTCTGGATGGACCACTGGTGGTCCTATGGAGTCGTATGAGGTATCAATGTGAAGCCTATGTGAGGGGGCAGCCGACGGGGTGGGTGTGACGTGGAACTGACGTCATTCTGCGCATGCGCAGTAGACCAAGTGTATGGAAATATACGTTTTGAGGTCGAGGTGGGCCACTATTGGTCCTATGGAGTCGTATGAGGTATCAATGTGAAGCATTCGTGAAGGAGCATCTGACTGGGTGGATGTGGGGTAGGAATATCGTCATTCTGCGCATGCGCGGTGTACAAAGGGTATTGAAATAGATGTTTTGGGGTCTGGGTGGGCCACTAGTGGTCCTATGGAGTCGAGTGAGGTATCAATGTGAAGCCTATGTGAGGGGGCATCTGCCTGGACTAGTGTGTCGTCCGTGTTCAACATTCTACGCATGCGCATTGTGGGAAAAGTGCATTGGAATGAACGTTTTAGGATCTAGGGGAGCCCCTAATAGGCCGATGGAGCCGCATGAGGTATCAATGTGAAGCACACACGAGGGGGCATCCGCCTGGATTAGTGTCTCGGCCGTTGTCTACATTCTGCGCATGCGCAAACAGGGAATTGTGAGCAACGCCCGCCAACGACAAGCTCAACGCTTCAACGCCCTGGTGAAGTAGCCCAAAAGCTCTGATTTTCATGGAATTGTCACTAATTCATTGGAAATACAGTGACGCCCGTCATCGTCCGCCTTAACGCCCTAGCATAACGCCTTGACGCCATGATATGGACAGATGAGAGAACAACAACAACAAGGATGAGAGAACAACAACAACAACAAGTTTTTTTTTTACATAGTTTATTCTCTCCAATGTTACATCATACCCACGCTGGGGGAGCCGCGTTGGGTATGTTTACAATTCAAGAAATCTCTTGTCCAACCAGAGGCCGCCATTTGTATCAGTCATATTCGTTCTTGTCCGTTAGATGTATTCTCGGCTGCTCTTGGCCAATCAGAAGTCGCCGTTACAGAAAGATCCATCTTCGGTCATGTTCGTTCTGAACCGTTTGTTCTAATCGGGCAGGCCAGGATTCCGTTGAGGCAGCATGTCCTGAAACAGTTGTTTGCGCTTTCTGAGTATCTATCAGTGCATGGGTGATTACATTCATCCGATGGGAAGATTCCGTAATTTGGTTACGAAAAACGTGACATTGGTGACCCGCTCCACCATCCACTTGGTGTTGGGGCGTTGTTGTTGGGCCCATTCGAAAGGATCCACGGCGTCCAGTTTCTCCAGCGTCGTCTCTAGTGACGCCGGTTATTGATGGTAAACGGTTGGTCAAATACCAGGATGTTACTGCTCGGGTAAAAGTATCGGACTTGGTCTGTCTCCTTATGCTGCAGCACATAACCAAACGCCAGATTCAACTTGAAGGCCGTAGCTTGGTCATTGAAGATGGCTTCCACGTAGCTGCGTAGACGGGCGAGGTCGGTCAGTCGGAAATTGTAGATATCTTGAATAGGGCGATGACGGTGGAAACAGTGCCGGATCATGGGCCAATGGCGCCGATAGATGTCACTCACTGGATGGTCTTCGTGTAACAGATCGCTAGGAACATTTATGGATTCGTCCTCGAAGTGTACTTTGCCCTCCGCGTCGTACAAAATCTGGCCCAAGGTCTTGTCGTCGGAATTTGACTGTTGAATTAGGGCGACATCATCATCATCGGCCCTCGTGCAATGGGTGGGAGTTTCCGCTGTCTCGATACTGGAGCCTACGGGCTCCTCTACCTGCAAACGTGGCTGCGGAGCAGGGTGTCGTGTGCGTTGGTGTCGAAGCAACTGACTGGGTCGTTTGAAAAGCCGACCACATTCTTCGCATGGATGCTTGGGTGGCCCATGAATTGAACGTTCATGGCGCTGTAAATGATCCGGCCGATGGAACGACAGTGTGCATACCGTACAGCTATACCGGGCGGTTCCGTCGTGCTTGGTAGCATCATGGCGGCGCAAGTCGTGCAGACGAGTGAATGATTTTGAGCACGTAGTACAAGTGAACATCTTGGTGGTTGACAGAGTGTCTGAAGAAACGGCCGGGCCGCTTCCCTTTTATAGCAAGCTAGCTGGTGATCTATTTTTAGCACACTCAGTTCAACTTAGACGTCAGCGACAACAACCAAGATGTAAGCGCGGACGTCAGCGACAAGAACCTGGATGTAAACTACCGAGAACTGGTCTGTGTGTATGTGTGTGCGTGTACGTGTGCGTGCGTGTGTGTGCATGTATGTGTGTTGTCTTGTGTCAACTTCCGGTTTTGGTCACGTGACAGTAAACATGGAAAAACAGGGAAGCTCCCACCACCACCGGTTGGGGTGGAGCTCTTGGAGCTCCAGAACTCTTTGAGCTCGGAGCTCCGGAACTCTTGGAGCTCCGGAGCTCTTGGAACTCGGCGCCCCGGAGCTCTTGGAGCTTTTGGAGCTTCTTTCTGAGCTCTTGGAGCTCCGAACTGCAAAATGAACCCCTTTTTACAGCGAAACACTTGGCATTCATTGGAGCTCCGGAGCTCCGACCTGTGAGTGTGAGTGTATGCGCGCGTGTGAGTGAGTGAGTGAGTGAGTGAGTGAGGCGTGCACAACGCTCGTGAGGCGTCCCCAACGCCCGTCTTAACGCATGGACGCAATAACGACGGTGAGTGAGTGAGTGAGTGAGTGAGTGAGTGAGTGAGTGGGATCCGACTGGACTAATGTATCGGCCGTTTTCATCATTTTGCGCATGCGCAGTCTGGCCGTCGTATAGAAAGCAGGCATTTGGGGGATTCGTGGAAGTTTGTTGAGTGGTTGACCATCCCGGGTGGACCGTGTGGGGTATGAGTGTGAAGCTCTCGTAGGAAAAGTGGAAATTGCCTCTCATTTGTGGGGCGCTCACTTCCGGTTGTGTGGGGCGCTGCCCCCAGCCAATCAGAAGCGAGTATTTTGACCCGGTGCATTATGGGACATATCCAAGATGGCGGCGTCTGCCTTCTGGTTCAAGATGGCGTCACGTGCGGGGTCGAAAACTGATCATTTTGGCTCTCGGGGTGCAGACCACGATTTGAGGGATGTTCACGTCATTGGTGAAGTCATCAGTAGGAGTAGTAGCCAAAGTGGGCATTTTGGGGCAGTGAAAGAAGGTATTTGGTGTAGAGATGGACCACCCTTGGTTCGAATGTGTCGTGGGAAGTGTCATCTTGAAGTTCTCGGAGTGTAGACTCCATTTGAGGGATGTCCACAGCATCTGTGACGTCATCGGTGACGTCATCAGTACGAGTAGTAGCGAAAGAACATGCTTTATAATTGGTTCAGTGCCAATTTTTTTCCCACGATTTGGACTGATGAGGGACACATGTTCATTCCTATATTTACAGACACTACCACCACCACCACCACCACCAACACCACCACCACCACACACCACCACACACCACCAACACCACCACCAACGCCACCACCAACGCCACCACCGGGCGTTGACGGGCGTCAACGCCCGGTGGTGGTGGTGGTAGCTGCCGTGTGGCAGAGCTCTTGGATCGGAGCTCTCGGAGTTCAAAGCTTGTGGAGCTCAGAGCTCGGAAATGACGTCATCGCAGGCATGCGCGCGTACCTCTGCTGCACCCTGTACCCTATAGTCCGTAGGGAATAGGGTACACCAGGGTGCGGGTGCAGCACAGGTACGCGCGCATGCCTGCGATGACGTCATTTCCGAGCTCTGAGCTCCACAAGCTTTGAACTCCGAGAGCTCCGATCCAAGAGCTCTGCCACACGGGAGCTACCACCACCACCACCGGGCGTTGACGCCCGTCAACGCCCGGTGGTGGCGTTGGTGGTGGTGTTGGTGGTGTGTGGTGGTGTGTGGTGGTGGTGTTGGTGGTGGTGGTGGTGGTAATGTCTGTAAATATAGGAATGAACATGTGTCCCTCATCAGTCCAAATCGTGGGAAAAAAATTGGCACTGAGCCAATTATAAAGCATGTTCTTTCGCTACTACTCGTACTGATGACGTCACCGATGACGTCACAGATGCTGTGGACATCCCTCAAATGGAGTCTACACCCCGAGAACTCAAGATGACACTTCCCACGACACATTCGAACCAAGGGTGGTCCATCTCTACACCAAATACCTTCTTTCACTGCCCCAAAATGCCCACTTTGGCTACTACTCCTACTGATGACTTCACCAATGACATCACAGATGACGTGAACATCCCTCAAATCGTGGTCTGCACCCCGAGAACTACAAGATGACACCCCACAGGACGCATTCGGACCAATAGTGGTCCATCTCTACACCAAATTAGGCGGGACCCATACAAGGTCCAGTTTTCGACACCAGATGACCACATTCCGCCAAAATGGTCAGTTTTCGACCCCGCACGTGACGCCATCTTGAACCAGAAGGCAGACGCCGCCATCTTGGATATGTCCCATAATGCACCGGGTCAAAATACTCGCTTCTGATTGGCTGAGGGCAGCGCCCCACACAACCGGAAGTGAGCGCCCCACAAATGAGAGGCAATTTCCACTTTTCCTACGAGAGCTTCACACTCATACCCCACACGGTCCACCCGGGATGGTCAACCACTCAACAAACTTCCACGAATCCCCCAAATGCCTGCTTTCTATACGACGGCCAGACTGCGCATGCGCAAAATGATGAAAACGGACGATACATTAGTCCAGTCGGATCCCACTCATTCACTCACTCACTCACTCACTCACTCACTCACTCACTCACTCACTCACCGTCGTTATTGCGTCCAAGCGGTAAGACGGGCGTTGGGGACGCCTCACGAGCGTTGTGCACGCCTCACTCACTCACTCACTCACTCACTCACACGCGCGCATACACTCACACTCACAGGTCGGAGCTCCGGAGCTCCAATGAATGCCAAGTTTTTCGCTATAAAAAGGGGTTCATTTTGCAGTTCGGAGCTCCAAGAGCTCAGAAAGAAGCTCCAAAAGCTCCAAGAGCTCCGGGGCGCCGAGTTCCAAGAGCTCCGGAGCTCCACGAGTTCTGGAGCTCCGAGCTCAAAGAGTTCTGGAGCTCCAAGAGCTCTACCCCAACCGGTGGTGGTGGGAGCTTCCCTGTTTTTCCATGTTTACTGTCACGTGACCAAAACCGGAAGTTGACACAAGACAACACACATACATGCACACACACGCACACACACGTACACGCACACACATACACACAGACCAGTTCTCGGTAGTTTACATCCAGGTTCTTGTCGCTGACGTCCGCGCTTACATCTTGGTTGTTGTCGCTGACGTCTAAGTTGAACTGAGTGTGCTAAAAATAGATCACCAGCTAGCTTGCTATAAAAGGGAAGCGGCCCGGCCGTTTCTTCAGACACTCTGTCAACCACCAAGATGTTCACTTGTACTACGTGCTCAAAATCATTCACTCGTCTGCACGACTTGCGCCGCCATGATGCTACCAAGCACGACGGAACCGCCCGGTATAGCTGTACGGTATGCACACTGTCGTTCCATCGGCCGGATCATTTACAGCGCCATGAACGTTCAATTCATGGGCCACCCAAGCATCCATGCGAAGAATGTGGTCGGCTTTTCAAACGACCCAGTCAGTTGCTTCGACACCAACGCACACGACACCCTGCTCCGCAGCCACGTTTGCAGGTAGAGGAGCCCGTAGGCTCCAGTATCGAGACAGCGGAAACTCCCACCCATTGCACGAGGGCCGATGATGATGATGTCGCCCTAATTCAACAGTCAAATTCCGACGACAAGACCTTGGGCCAGATTTTGTACGACGCGGAGGGCAAAGTACACTTCGAGGACGAATCCATAAATGTTCCTAGCGATCTGTTACACGAAGACCATCCAGTGAGTGACATCTATCGGCGCCATTGGCCCATGATCCGGCACTGTTTCCACCGTCATCGCCCTATTCAAGATATCTACAATTTCCGACTGACCGACCTCGCCCGTCTACGCAGCTACGTGGAAGCCATCTTCAATGACCAAGCTACGGCTTTCAAGTTGAATCTGGCGTTTGGTTATGTGCTGCAGCATAAGGAGACAGACCAAGTCCGATACTTTTACCCGAGCAGTAACATCCTGGTATTTGACCAACCGTTTACCATCAATAACCGGGCGTCACTAGAGACGACGCTGGAGAACTGGACGCCGTGGATCCTTTCGAATGGGCCCAACAACAACGCCCCAACACCAAGTGGATGGTGGAGCGGGTCACCAATGTCACGTTTTTCGTAACCAAATTACGGAATCTTCCCATCGGATGAATGTAATCACCCATGCACTGATAGATACTCAGAATGCGCAAACAACTGTTTCAGGACATGCTGCCTCAACGGAATCCTGGCCTTCCCGATTAGAACAAACGGTTCAGAACGAACATGACCGAAGATGGATCTTTCTGTAACGGCGACTTCTGATTGGCCAAGAGCAGCCGAGAATACATCTAACGGACAAGAACGAATATGACTGATACAAATGGCGGCCTCTGGTTGGACAAGAGATTTCTTGAATTGTAAACATACCCAACGCGGCTCCCCCAGCGTGGGTATGATGTAACATTGGGTAGAATAAACTATATAAAAAAACTTGTTGTTGTTGTTGTTCTCTCATCCTTGTTGTTGTTGTTCTCTCATCTGTCCATATCATGGCGTCAAGGCGTTATGCTAGGGCGTTAAGGCGGACGATGACGGGCGTCACTGTATTTCCAATGAATTAGTGACAATTCCATGAAAATCAGAGCTTTTGGGCTACTTCACCAGGGCGTTGAAGCGTTGAGCTTGGCGTTGGCGGGCGTTGCTCACAATTCCCTGTTTGCGCATGCGCAGAATGGTGACAACGGCCGAGACACTAGTCCAGGTGGATGCCCCCTCATGTGTGCTTCACAATGATACCTCATGCGGCTCCATCGGCCTATTAGGGGCTCCCCTAGATCCTAAAACGTTCATTCCAATGCACTTTTCCCACAATTCCCTGTCTAAGCATGCGCAGAATGTTGAACACGGACGACACACTAGTCCAGGCAGATGCCCCCTCACATAGGCTTCACATTGATACCTCACTCGACTCCATAGGACCACTAGTGGCCCACCCAGACCCCAAAACATCTATTTCAATACCCTTTGTACACCGCGCATGCGCAGAATGACGATATTCTTACCCCACATCCACCCAGTCAGATGCTCCTTCACGAATGCTTCACATTGATACCTCATACGACTCCATAGGACCAATAGTGGCCCACCTCGACCTCAAAACGTATATTTCCATACACTTGGTCTACTGCGCATGCGCAGAATGACGTCAGTTCCACGTCACACCCACCCCGTCGGCTGCCCCCTCACATAGGCTTCACATTGATACCTCATACGACTCCATAGGACCACCAGTGGCCCATCCAGACCCCAAAACGTCTATTTCCATACCCTTTTCCCACAATTCCCTGTTTGCGCATGCGCAGAATGTTGATAACGGCCGAGATACTAGTCCAGGCGGATGCCCTGTCACATAGGCTTCACATTGATACCTCATATGACCCAATTGGACCATTAGGGACTCCCCTAGACCCCAAAACGTCTATTTCCATACCCCTGGTCCACCGCGCATGCGCACATTGACGATATTTCAACCCCACACCCAGTCCATCAGATGCCCCTTCACGAATGCTTCACTTTGATACCTCATACGACCCAATCGGACCATGCAGCGTATTTGAAGTCTGGGGACTACTTTTTCTCCGCGGAAGCTTTTTTCCGCGACCGCATCACCGCCAGACATGACCGCATCACCGCGGAGGAATACAAGGTCAAAGGTCATGTGACCAGAAGTGCCGGAACTATAGCGGCCTTGACGGCCTCAGAGGTGAAATGCCGTGCATGGCCGCTCCCTATACTATAACATGGAAACAGCGCCCCCTGTCGGATGCAAGAGTTACCTCCCCCGGCAAAAGGTGAGTCTATATCAGTAGACCCTACTACTGGGACCTCGCCTCAGAATAGACCTGAAGCTTAAAGGACAAGGGTCAAAGGCCACGCCTCATTGCCGCCTCGATTTCACCCCCTCAAATACTACGACATTAGGACTTTTCTATACTACTGATCGATCAATCAAGTAATTAACTTTCTTCAAACCCTTTAACAAATAAATTGAAAATTAGGTAAGAATTAGACTGAATTATAAGTTGCTTAACTTGACTGAAGAAAATACCGGTACAAACTTGAAGAAAAGCACTCCTCGATAGTTTTTGCTCATATTCTCCGTTATTTTTTATTTTTTTATTTTTTTTTATTATTTTTTTTTTTGCCACGTTTTTTAGATTGGCCTTTCAACAACTTCTATGCTATGTTGCGTAAATTTCTGAAGCAACTTCGTACATATATAGAACTAAATAAGGGTGTCTCATTTTCTTTGATTTTGCCTCCATTGTGAAGATATCCGTGATTAGATGAAGAGAGTCGCATTTTTTATTCTTTTTTCCAATCATTGATCTTTGAACTGCCATAAAATCATTTCCAGGACGAAATTTAAAAACAAATGAGGCAAGCTAATTTGTTTGATTGGTATATGAATCCAAAAGTTCAAATATTTTTGATAAATACTTTATTAGCGGAGATATTTGAAACTTAAATTTTCCCAAATCGCTTTATTTTCATTTGAATAATTCATTTGTAGTAACCAGAAGAACAAACTTGTTAAATAAATCAAATTCAGATTCTCTGAATGAAAAGCTTTCAGAAAACATGTAAATCGTTTTGGTGGGTTCATTTATTGAAATTTAATTGCGCGAGAACTGTTAAGGTGTCGATAATCATATCGCTAAAGGGATACTGGAACATTAACGTCAAACGATTCCACGAAGGTTGATTCAATCAGGTGTTATTTTAGTGACTATCCACACACGTCTTGTCATGACGATCTATAATTTCGTACAGGTTCTTGAAATACATAAGTGTTGTGATTTGTTGAGTCAAATATCTAAGAATCATTGACGTGGCGACTAGATTGAATGAACTTTTCACCATGAATCTATACGAGCGTTTCATTACAATTTCCGTTAGAGCTATTGGTTTATCGTCGAGTAATTGAAATATATTTCCCCTTCTTCGACTAATTGAAATATATTTCCCCTTCGAAAACATGTTCTGTCAATAAGATATTACTAGATCGAACTAGTGTAAACACCCGTCTTTCGGGCAAACTGAGAAGAAGCATGCGCACTGCAGAAAATTAATTAGCTCGAGAACCCCATTCTCGTGACATAAGATTGTATACCATCTACAGTCAGATGTAGCATGTTATACGGACTGTTTAAGAGGTTACAAACTCTGACAATGCACTGTCCTATTCAAATATAATCAGAACAGGGATATAATTGGTACTGGACCACGCTTTGGATTGATTTAATTCTAACAAACTGCATCAGTAAAATATATATCGAATGTATGTCATTTATCAGTTGTAGTCATCGTGTTTAATAAACAACTATCGTATGTTCATATCACATTTATCATTATTTAGGACACTGACACAGATGTTGCTCTATGGCTGGCTTACTTTATTCTGCGAAACGAAACAGGCGAAACGAAACGAGAACCATCCTCCATATACAGGTCTGAATACACTGTACGGCTTTGTCAGGTGAGCCATAGGGATATGGAGATGATGCTCATTATGCAGGTCTGAATACTCTGTGCGGCATTGTCAGGTGAGCCATAGGGATACGGAGATGATGCTCATTATGCAGGTCTGAATACTCTGTGAGGCTTTGTCAGGTGAGCCATAGGGATACGGAGATGATGCTCATTATGCAGGTCTGAATACTCTGTGAGGCTTTGCCAGGTGGGCCATAGGGGTATGGAGATGATGCTCATTATGCAGGTCTGAATACTCTGTGAGGCTTTGCCAGGTGGGCCATAGGGGTATGGAGATGATGCTCATTATGCAGGTCTGAATACTCTGTGAGGCTTTGTCAGGTGAGCCATAGGGATATGGAGATGATGCTCATTATGCAGGTCTGAATACTCTGTGAGGCTTTATCAGGTGGGCCATAGGGATATGTAGATAATGCTCATTATGCAGGTCTGAATACTCTGTGCGGCATTGTCAGGTGAGCCATAGGGATATGGAGATGATGCGCATTATGCAGGTCTGAATACTCTGTGCGGCATTGTCAGGTGGGCCATAGGGATATGTAGATAATGCGCAGTATGCAGGTCTGAATACTCTGTGCGGCATTGTCAGGTGAGCCATAGGGATATGGAGATGATGCTCATTATGCAGGTCTGAATACTCTGTGCGGCATTGTCAGGTGAGCCATAGGGATATGGAGATGATGCTCATTATGCAGGTCTGAATACTCCGCTGTGCGGCATTGTCAGGTGGGCCATAGGGATATGGAGATGATGCTCATTATGCAGGTCTGAATACTCTGTGAGGCTTTGTCAGGTGAGCCATAGGGATATGGAGATGATGCTCATTATGCAGGTCTGAATACTCTGTGAGGCTTTGTCAGGTGAGCCATAGGGATATGGAGATGATGCTCATTATGCAGGTCTGAATACTCTGTGCGGCATTGTCAGGTGAGCCATAGGGATATGGAGATGATGCTCATTATGCAGGTCTGAATACTCTGTGAGGCTTTGTCAGGTGAGCCATAGGGATATGGAGATGATGCTCATTATGCAGGTCTGAATACTCTGTGAGGCTTTGTCAGGTGAGCCATAGGGATATGGAGATGATGCTCATTATGCAGGTCTGAATACTCTGTGAGGCTTTGTCAGGTGAGCCATAGGGATATGGAGATGATGCTCATTATGCAGGTCTGAATACTCTGTGAGGCTTTGCCAGGTGGGCCATAGGGGTATGGAGATGATGCTCATTATGCAGGTCTGAATACTCTGTGAGGCTTTGCCAGGTGTGCCATAGGGATATGGAGATGATGCTCATTATGCAGGTTTGAATACTCTGTGAGGCTTTGTCAGGTGGGCCATAGGGATATGGAGATGATGCTCATTATGCAGATCTGAATACTCTGTGAGGCTTTACCAGGTGGGCCATAGGGATATGGAGATGATGCTCATTATGCAGGTCTGAATACTCTGTGAGGCTTTGTCAGGTGAGCCATAGGGATATGGAGATGATGCGCATTATGCAGGTCTGAATACTCTGTGAGGCTTTGTCAGGTGAGCCATAGGGATATGGAGATGATGCTCATTATGCAGGTCTGAATACACTGTGAGGCTTTGTCAGGTGAGCCATAGGGATATGGAGATGATGCGCATTATGCAGGTCTGAATACTCTGTGAGGCTTTGTCAAGTGAGCCATAGGGATATGGAGATGATGCGCATTATGCAGGTCTGAATACTCTGTGAGGCTTTGTCAGGTGAGCCATAGAGATATGGAGATGATGCTCATTATACAGGTCTGAATACTCTGTGAGGCTTTATCAGGTGAGCCATAGGGATATGGAAATGATGTTCATTATGCAGGTCTGAATACTCTGTGAGGCTTTGTCAGGTGAGAATACTCTGTGAGGCATAGGGATATGGAGACGATGCTCATTATGCAGGTCTGAATACTCTGTGAGGCTTTGTCAGGTGGGCCATAGGGATATGGAGATGGTGCTCATTATGCAGGCTTTGTCAGGTGAGCCATAGGGATATGGAGATGATGCTCATTATGCAGGTCTGAATACTCTGTGAGGCTTTGTCAGGTGAGCCATAGGGATATGGAGAGGATGCTTATTATGCAGGCTTTTATTAGGCTCCTATTACTAACTGTGTATGGGTGACAGCTTGTCATGCGATCATATGTCGACTGTTTAGCTTTGTCGCTGAACGCAAATCGAAGCGCCGTGTTCCAAATAATTGTTCTAGATATGATCAGGCTAGTTAGCAAATAAAACAATGAACCTGCGGTTTGTCACTCAGTAGCCTCTCTCCCTACATCGTGGTACTGTTTGAAATGTCCCCTTTTCAAATCGAGAATTGACCAATCGAAACGTCAATCAGATCCGGATAGCTGTCTTATATTTTTCGAAACTGTGCTAGCGCGTTCGACTGCGGTCAGGGGTGTTGGACCCCTCATAATGCAATCGAGCTAGAACTTTCACGTATTGTGTACATATATTTTCTCTTGCCGGTATATTGAAACACAATTATTTTAGGACATTTTCTTTTTTCGATTTCAACCGCACCACATATAGGTCAAAATGTCGCCTTGTATCGTATCATCTTCGTTAGTTTGGAATAAGATAAGCGTATTCGCCTACAGGCGCTTGTTGTGGGACCGTTATTAATTATGATATTAATATTTCGATATACTCTCATATTAATGGAGTAGGAGGAGTGTATATATAACTATTAATATCATAATTAATAACGGACCTACAACAAGCACAAGTGTATTCGCCCCCTGGTGGGCGTTAGGCGTACAGTTGCCTGGCCTGTGGGATATTGGATGGTCGATGTCTACGTATAAATTTTTTCAATAAATTATGAAATTAATAAATATATATATATTTTTTTAAATCGATTTTTTTAAAATATTTTTTGTAAGTGTATTTCTCTTTCATCTTTGGCTCAATTAAAGTCATTCCCTATAATGTCGAGCCGAGTTACTACAGTTCTTAATTATCTACCATACCTTGCCCTCTATGACATAGAATAAAAGTCATAGAGGGCAGGGTATGGTAGATAATTAAAAACTGTAGTAACTCGGCTTGACATTATAGGGAATGACTTTAATTGAGCCAAAGATGAAAGAGAAATACACTTACAAAAAATATTTAAAAAAAAAATCGATTTAAAAAATATATATATATTTATTAATTTTCCTAATTTATTGAAAAAATTTATACGTAGACATCGACCATCCAATATCCCACAGGCCAGGCAACTGTGGTTAGGCGTCACTTTTCGAAACCATATTTTCCCCCTCTTCTCGACCGCGACGAATGTCATGCAGAAGTTTGATGAGCCTATAAAATAGGACTGAAACTGTGGTCGTAATATACGAACAAACAAACACAGACATATGGAATTCGTGTTCAACTTTTAAATTAGTGAGTCATTTGTGTTCATTCGAACCTATAGTGTGTACTCGCATCCACAAGGTGATCTAAAAGTAGGGCCTACGCACTCAAACCTAGAGCTCCAAGCCTTTGACAGTAAAGTTCACATATATATATATATATATAGAGATTCTCAAGTAACGATAACCACTCAGATGTTAGATCATTTCTACACAAGGTTGAGGCGACGTTTTTGTTCTCATTTGAAGTGTCAACGTAACTTATTGCTGATAACCCGGTAATATGGTGCAATTTCATGCAACTCAATCAATAGTTCATTGCACAATATATGGCGATACAAAGCATATCACAAGATAGCTCTGGTATAGCCTTGTTCTATACTACGTGAGAACAACGTTCTCACGTAGTATGAAACAAGGCTATACCAGAGCTAATCACAAGAGGGCGGAAACAGTTTTAGGATATTTTCAGCAAACCGTCCTTCGGACGGGTCCATCGACCTACATCTGTGTTTGCCCCTTGAAGTAGTTCGGGAACTTAGAAAACGCACATCCAAGTGATATTCTTCCACCTCTATATAATATAATTGATGGAAAATGCCGATAGACTTCTAAAAGATAAGGATGTATCTATTCACCAAAACTGCGGCCGAACACAGATCCTGTCACTAAAATTACAATAAAACACAATACAGTTCCAACGAAATACGGGCCAATATCCGAAACTCATGATATACTGATATCTACCAAGCTTTCGAGACCTTATTACGACATTGTCATATCTAATTATACAGTGCAGCTCTCAAAAAGAGATGCACTTTCCAAGGAAATTTTACATGTTTAATCCTGAAAATGAAAATCTGGTGACAGCTGAAAATAAACTGCGTCATATGCCAGCTTCTTCATCATGGGTGGATTTAATGGCCATTTCATTCATGAACTCATCATTTATTGAATGAATGTAAAAAGTATCAACACTTTAATGGTTGATATAGCGGATTCTATTAAAAAACAGCTTGCAACATGGGTATGATATATAAAGCCACATATGGCAGTGAGAGATCACTCAGGTAAACTCAAATAGAAAAATAAAACTTCTAACAGATCTACATTTTCCCTAATCATGGTTCGTCTGACAAAGCCGAGCCATTATACAAAAGACGAATTCGCCAGGACGAACACCCGCCGTTTTATAAATAGGCTTTTCGAGCAGCCTTCGAATCGTGACATCATGACCTCTCCGAATCATGACCTCTCCGAATATGCCCATATTTAAGCGAATTAGGCCCCAGCGATGTGTTGTATATTTTGAACCCTCTTTTTGAATTGACATGTTTGTGCCCGTGTTTGTTTTGACTTAGCAGACTCCCCAATGTTGTTTTCTCTCGGAACTTCACATTTTGTCCTTCATCTTTTTCTCCGAATACACTTGGTCTTCGTCGAATATACCGTGTTCTGGGAAGATTCGTATCACTCTCGAACTCCGTCCGTTCATTGGCTGTTAGTTTAAATGCAAGGTTCGAGTGTAGGTCACAAACCACTAATTATTCGCCTTACTTAATATGTAGTAAATTGGTCGAGCATCAACCTCTAACCATCTCGGTCAGTTATACGCCATCTTATGGATGGCGAAGTGTACGCAAATGGGTCGAGCACATCTTGAGCAAACTATATTAATATTCACCGCCACAAATGACCCACCACACCAGGTAGCCTGGCCTTTCCGCTCAAACATATGGAAAATTCAGCATACATTCCCCACCATTTTTTCGAGATAAGACCGCCAGAAATAGGGTCACCCAACTCGACACCATTACGGCAAATTTCGGAGGTGCCAATCAAACTGGCCAGATTTTTTCCCGATTAAAATTTGAAAAGGTGGTTTTGATATATTTGAGAGTCAAATATCATAGAAACATTTTAAAATACGTCACAGACCATTTATGGTCCAGTCAAGTATAATGACCAGTCAAGTCCTGATAATAATGGTTTGTGGCCTACACTGTACAGCCATGCGTTATGGAGGATGCACATTCACGACTGTTGACATTTTCGACCGGACTGCATCAGATAATGCGAAAGCTATTATTTTGTTATGGGTCATGGCACGGAGTTAAACATAGCATGACCCATGAACATGTGGCGGTCATTATTAATTGTGTTATAATCATCAATTGTCGAACTTCGTGCAGTGAGTATTTCCCTTCACTAATTTCCTTAAAAATAAACAATGTGATCTAATATCTGACACGAATTTCCCACTGAGTTCCGGTTCCCGATATACAACCGATAAATAAAATGTATACATATATTTATCTTTTATATCATATATATAACGGAAGGTTTGCGCCCGTCAAGTGTTTACGTCAGACTTATCTACCGTAAAATACGGATTGATTTTTAACTAGTTCTCGCTGTTAAAGTGTAAATTTACTTGTTTAAAATCTTAGTACTTATATTGACTCATTGACTTGTGAACAATAAGAAGTGACGATTAAGCGATAACTCAACCTGTCCTCAGTAGTAGGCAAAGGGCATACTTAGACGAAGAGAATTTCGGGTCCCGTTGACCTAACTTTGTAGAGCGTTGTGACGTCACGTGATATTTGGCGCACAACAAATACAAGTACGCAGGGTCAAAGATCACGTGACATCACAACCCTTTACAAAAGTCGGTCATTGGGACTCGAAATGCTCCTAATTTAGGTCAACTGGCGTCGAAATGTCCTTCCCTATGAGCAATTGTAAAACGTTATAAAATGTATACCTATACTCTGTATGGATTAATAATGACAAGGCTGAACAGGTCTGGTATGTGAGTGGTAGTGGGCCTACGGTGCCTGAGAGGGTGTCAACTTGACCATTTCATGCAGGCGTTTCAATCCGCATCAAGCCGCCCGTACGGCTATACCTGTTCGTAGACTTAAAAGCTCATGCCCCCGAAGATCGCTGATTGACGCCCCACCTGTTACCCGGCGAGGGGTCACCACAAAAGTCTGAGTGTGAGTCCACACACGGGTCCCTACACAACCTGCCCCCCTTCATACCACCAGCTCAGGATTACTCTCATCACCAAACCGTGAAAGACCAACTCAAACCCGTACAAGAAAAAAAACGTGAACACGAGGCTATGGAGGGATTTGTTCAAAGAAAGCATGGACGCCGAGGTAAGCAAGACGTTGGAGGCCACAGAAAACAAGTTTCACCACAAAGGGTATTCAAAAGAGGAAACCGTAACTATAGCTCATAACACGTTGGAACCCAGACCACGACGGGCTTTACGTCAGCGATATGTCGACCTCGTTCAGGAGTTTGTGTCTGCATGCATGTTCACTGGTCGCTCCTATGGGTCAGTGTATAGGATGTACTTAGCCATGTCTCTGGCGCACCTGAGCGACGCTGCACTTTGTCTTCTACTGGTGACGACACAGTCACGCTGACATCTCATGAGTCGTATTCTACTTCAAGAGATGAAGATGACACCCCACCCGGCATATTTGGACAAAGAATGGTCCCTAAATCACTCAAACACACCACCACGCACCCCCAGAATGCCCGCTTTCTCTACAACTCCCACTGATGACGTCACCAATGACATCACAGATGACACGCACATCCCTCAAGTCGTGGTCTACACCACGAGAGCTTCAACATGAGAACCTATACGCCATATTTGGATGAGATATAACCCCTCAGTCGCTCAAACATGCCTCTGCACATACCGAAATGCCCACTTTCTCTATTAGTCTTCGACTGCGCATGTGCAGCATGACGTCACTGCTCATTCAAAACACCCCAACCATCCTCTACACGCCGAGATCTTCAAGATGATTCAGTTTATACCGACGTGGTCTAATGGACTATTGGCTGTGCCAGAAAATGGACCAATCAGCGAATCGACAAAGAAACAATCAACTCGTTATATTTTCAGGCAATAGAATCGCTCCGCCTTAAAATGTAAACCAACGAAATTGGGAGCTAAAATATCCGGTCCCTGACCCAACCTCCGGCTAAGTGGTAATAAAGCAGGGAATACATCCCATCCTGTTCCTGTCGAGTGCGCATGTGCACGATGACGCCATCGATTAATGTCAACCGACGACCCTGATACCTAAACAGACGTACTCCACGGCGTAAACCTGATCGATAGCATCTCCACACCATATACTTTTCTCCACAAAAATACCCACAACTACATGTATCCCATAACCCCCATAACAGATTGCACTTCAATACTATTTCCCGAGTGCGCATGCGCAGAACGACGCCACAGATGCACATCATCTCTCCAGTCTGGCTCTACCCCCCACGAGGGCTTCAACTTGACACCGCCTGCTGCCCATTTGGATCATATCACTCACCCGAGTGCGTTTCCGAGCGACTCTACTACTGATGGCTCACAGTCACTTGCTACTGATGGCTCACAGTCGCTTGGTTCATTGACAAAACAGGACAGGACAAAATGTGAGCTTCAAGAGCCCGTAAACACCCTTCACAGTCCGAGTATTTTACATGTACCTGATCAGAGTTGACTTCCTTGCGTACAGAGTGTATAGATGATTGATGTCATACGGGGATTTTCCAAGCAAGAACCGCCATTTTATTTGTTTGCTATGAACAGCTTGATATTTATAGCCCTGATCAGAGACCCATACTAATATAATGGTACATCACATATAAGTTAACTTTATTGCATTTTTCATTCACTTCTATGCGCAATTTTACCCCAGAGCGAAGGGATGCCCTCCACATCAGACACCACACAGAACATTCCATGGGCTTCCCACTTTACAGTCAGCTCCAAATTTCATTGGTTCATTTTTAAGGTGGAGTAATTCTATTGGCTAAAAAAAAAAAAAGATTTGATTGGTTCTTATTCGGCTCTCTGGCTAGTTTACTTTTTTGCACAGCCATTGGTCCATTAGGCCAAGCGGTATAGCTTATCGTGTTTCCAGAATCTTACCGGCCTAGCTGAATATTGTACGGAATGCAGATTCAAAAACCGATCCCCTCGCGGCATTCCTAGTCACGTTGATCTACACATACTTGTGAAGAGTTGAGGTCACGTGACCGTTAGCCCAGCGCACCGGTATTTTTGTACGACCGCTCGCATGCGCAGCGCCAAAGGTCACGTGACATCACAATCCTTAACAGCAGTAGATCAACGGGACTCAAAATGCTCTTTATTTTAGATCAGCTAGCATCGAATTGTCCTTTCCCTACTACGGTCGTTTCACATGGCTGTCATTCATATCTCTGTACAGGACAAAATTGCAATAATGGACGGAAGGGCAACGGGCAAAACCGATAACGAACGAAAATGGCTCCTGGACAAATGGTAAAAATGACAAATGGACAAAGTGACAACCGGAGAAAAATCTCAATGATACCATTTGGGAAAGAATAGAGGAAGTCTTGGAAGATGGTTTCTAATTTTATTCTAATGAACTGATGTTTAGTTTGATATTGTGTAAAAGTTGTGCATTTTCTATTATAAACCATGTGCCTTTTTCGTGATAAAATTAGAATGCTTAACCAAACCGCGGCGCAGGAAGTTCAGACATTCGGCCAGCTTGTTTATGTTCAAAATGAGTTCTGTAATTCTAAACGCTCGCATAAATGAATGCGAATGGTACGAGCGGAATACTGCACATGCTGTGCAAACTGGCACGGCCTTGAGCTACGAGTGCAGACTTTTTGCTCTACATTTTCGCGAGGTCAAGTCGGCAGTAGCTCCATAACAGCATAGATGACTAGGACATCAACAAAAGTGACCCTAGCAGTGCTCCTCCCCTGATGACCTAGTTTGTCTGAACTCCCGGCTTATGACTATAGCCCGGTGTTATTATTGATCTGGAATGGGGCACCACAGGAGGGGGGCACTAGACTACGAATTAATAATTTATAATGTATTCTTAGTTCCAGAATGAGAAAACTGTTCAGAAATGTCGAAAATTATTGGAAAAAAAAATCAAAAAAAAATCGGACAATTTATTTGGAAGATGGCATGTGTTTGGCGATGCATCCAAAGTACGAAAGAATTTATGTTTAGCTTTTGGTTTAACATTTCGATCATACGCGGGCGAAACGTATACAACCTAACTGAACAAAATACTAACTATACATGTATATAAATACTGAACTATTTACATAAACCCTGTGTGTGGAATTGTCATGCGTCAAATTTAATATCATGCATGACAACCATGAATTTATATTTAGCACTATCTGCTGAATTAAATATGAGGTTCAATCCCAAATATTGAAGCGACTATTTAGGTCATAGATCTGTCAATATGTTCTGTATAAATGCAGTTTAGTCAGAGGTAATGAACAATTTCTGCATGAATTATCTTTGTTTTTCTATCATTGATCAATGGGATCGCCAGCTCGAACTGAGGGCGCAGTTCACAGTAGACCCCTTGTTGCTGGAAATAGACCCTTGGTATAGCCCTTCCGTCTTTCTGAGTTGTCAAACCATCCAGAAAACCCCTATAAAAGTATATATTTTCTTCATGGGAATGCTCATACCATTAATTCAGCATACAAGCCAGTTATGCAAATTCAACCCGGGATAAATTTTCTTCCCTCGGAACGTACTCCATATTTTCTGGAAAATCTATATTAAAATGACCCAAAATACGCCATATTTCGTTCATTTCCTGGAAAAATCTTGACAATCGATATCAATAAGATTTCTTCTCAGTGTTCCCCGTCCCGAGGCGAGATAAAAAAGCTATTCAAAATATGGGGTCGACCAGGCCGTTTTTTGTCACATATTCCATATGTAACATTACCCAATTTTTAAACTCCTGAAAAACGTACGAAACTGAGGCTGACGAAGGTTGACTTCGCGGCCTAGACTAGTACCCATCCACTGCGCATGACCCGCTATCGCTAAGCTTGCAACCTCGCCACCAGGGGTCGCTCTTCGCTGGACAATTGGCCGCTTCGATGAACCCTAGACTAGTACCCATCCACTGCGCATGACCCGCTATCGCTAAGCTTGTGGACCAGTATCTAATAATGAAAAGACGTAATGGCGGCCAATTTTGAGCCCATACCTTCAACATGGAGTGTTTATGAAATGGCTTGATGCGTAGAGGAAGTGCTACAGATCAATGTGAAAACTATCGCTCAAGATATGCGTCTATTTCATCTTGCATTAGGATTTGATAACGGATGGTGTTATATGATTATATTCTGTAAAAGATTATTTCTTTTATCGACCTTCAGTTCGGCCTTGTCAAGAACAGGCTGTACAGCTTGACGAGAGTGTCTGTGGGTCTGCGTCAGTCACAATGTCAGGGCGACAATTTAAGCCCAAATCTTTTTAAGATTTTCATTAATGATCTACCATCCATATTTGATAATTCATGTGACCCGGTATTCCTTGGGACCACACCTCTCAATTGTTTATTGTATGCAGATGATGTTGTGCTATTGTCTGACAGTAAGGAAGGTTTACAACTATCCCTTGATAAACTACAATTATACTGTGATAAATGGAGTCTGGAAGTGAACATAGCTAAAACTAAATGTATGATATTTAACTGTAAAAGTGGAACATCTCCAAAATCATTCTGTCTTGGTGATGCCCAAATAGAAACAGTACAGTCGTACACATATTTAGGAATTACATTTAACCCATCTGGAACGTGGAAATTGGCCAAAGTTCAACTGAATGGCAAGGCATCTAAGGCATTCTTCAAAATTCGAAAATGTTTTTCATGTAACCCTCCTGGAATCTCCACTTCTTTGCATATATTTGATCATACTATTAAGCCTATTTTACTCTACTGTTCAGAAATATGGGGATCATCCATTGTTACAAAATTGAGTAAAAAATCATTTTTAGATAACTATATTAAGAATGAACCACTTGAAAGACTTAACTTGAAGTACTGTAAATACATTCTGGGGGTCAACTCCAAATGTACAAATTGTGCTGTGTTAGGTGAACTCGGTCGACGTCCTATGCTATTGATGTTATTTGTTCAATGCTTAAATACTGGCGTCGCTTATTTGAAATGCCTGATGATACGTTATTAAAGAAAGCTTTTGATTTTTCTATCAAATTGGACACCCAAGGAAAAAGACCTGGGTAACGGGTATTAAATGTATATTGTCATTCTTAAATCTAAGTCATTTATACGAACAGAAAAAAAGTTTATCTGTTGGTAGCTTAGTTTCCAAAGCTGCAAGAAGTTTCTCTTCTGTATTTTGTAACTGGTGGAATGAACAACTGTTTACCGACCGTCCCAACGTAGCGTATGGTAACAAACTCAGAACATATAGAACCTTCAAGCTAAATTTTGTGTTGGAACCTTACTTATCTATTCTGAATCGAGATCATCGCAGTGACTTATGTAAGCTACGAACAAGTAGCCATGACCTTCAGATTGAGAAAGGTAGATTTGCCAAAGTACCAGCAGATAAGCGTTTATGTACTCTTTGCAATGCTGGTAAGGTTGAAGATGAATTCCATTTTTTAATGGAATGTAATAAATATGATAATTTTCGGGACATATTTCTATTTAAATGTGATAGCATGAATGCCAACTTTTCTCAACTCGATATTTCAAACAAATTTATTTGGCTCTTATCGTGCGAGGATCCAATTATTGTGAAAATTTTAGGTAAGTTTGTTCATGATTGTATGAGCGCACGTAGCAATATGATTGATGGTTCGGCATCTAAACATGACAAATGTGTTACTGGTACAGGAATAACAGATGTTAGCTAATATACGTTTTTAGTGTTACAAACAGATACTAGTCAGTAAGATCATAATTTATTGTAAAATGCCAGCGAAATCGCTGCTCCTGGCATTATTGTTCCTTGTATCACGACTGTTATTTTTCTGTAAATCAAATTATTTCTAATCAACTAGGTTATTCTATATGTATATATACTTAATTATCTTCGCTTGATTGTATATCTGCTCGATAACGGGCGCTGTGATCAGCAAATAAAGAACCTTGAACCTTGAACCTTGACCAATCTCGAAACCAGAGCTATCCGGTCCTGTCCTCCCTACTATGCTCTGGGAGGGCGCTCTGCAGTACGATCGGTCATTGGATAGAACACAAAACCCTAGAATTTAGAACATAACGAGAGCGTGTCTGTGGGGATCAAACCGACGTCCCGACGTCATGAATGTTACGAGCGCGTCTGAAAGATGACGTAGCCTACTAGAATTCTTTATGCATTCTTGCGAAACATTTTTTTATTCTGACGTCATGACGTTATGACACTGGCCATGAAAATGACTCATGACTGACGTTCTATAAAGAATAGGATATGTTCCAATGAAACCGGAAGGGGCCACGTGGAAGAATTTTTCAATGTATTATGGGACCAATTTTCAGCGACCGTCGTCCCAGGGCAATCTCGAAACCAGAGCCATCCGGTCCTGTCCTCCCTACTAGGCTCTGGGACGGCGCTCAGCAGTACGATCGGTCATTGGATAGCACACACAACCCTAGAATTTAGAACATAACGAGAGCGTATCTGTGGAGATTAAGCCGAGGTCCCGACGTCATGGATGTTACGAGCGCGTCTGAAAGATGACGTAACCTGCCAGAACTCTTCATGCATTCTTGCGAAACATTTTCTATTTTGACGTCATGACGTTATGACAGGCTGGCCATGCAAGTGACTCATGACTGACGTTTCATAAAGAATTGGATACGTTCCAATGGAACCGGAAGAGGACACGTGAACGAATTTTTCAATGTATTATGGGACCAACTTTCAGTGAGCGTCGTCCCAGGGGTTCATCGGAGCGGCCAATTGTCCAGCGGAGAGCGACCCCTGGTGGCGAGGTTGCGTCCCAGGGGTTCGTCGGAGCGGCCAATTTTCCAGCGGAGAGCGACCCCTGGTGGCGAGGTTGGTTCTTGACAAGGCCGAACTGAAGGTCGATAAAAGAAACAATCTTTTACAGAATATCATTATATAACATCATCAGTTATCAAATCCTAAAGCAAGATGAAACAGACGCATATCTTGAGCGATAGTTTTCACATTGATCTGTAGCATTTCCTCTACGCATCGAGCCATTTTATAAACACTCCATGTTGAAGGTATGGGCTCAAATTTGGCCGCCATTACGTCTTTTCATTATTAGATACTGGTCCACAAGCTTAGCGATAGCGGGTCATGCGCAGTGGATGGGTACTAGTCTATCTACGATGAACCCCTGGGACGACGCTCACTGAAAATTGGTCCCATAATACATTGAAAAATTCTTTCACGTGGCCCCTTCCGGTTCCATTGGAACATATCCTATTCTTTATAAAACGTCAGTCATGAGTCATTTTCATGGCCAGTGTTATAACGTCATGACGTCAGAATAAAAAATGTTTCGCAAGAATGCATAAAGAGTTCTGGTAGGCTACGTCATCTTGCAGACGCGCTCGTAACATCCATGACGTCGGGACGTTGGCTTGATCCCCACAGATACGCTCTCGTTATGTTCTAAATTCTAGGGTTTTGTGTGCTATCCAATGACCGATCGTACTGCTGAGCGCCGTCCCAGAGCCTAGTAGGGAGGACAGGACCGGATAGGTCTGGTTTCGAGATTGCTAAGCTTGTCAATCGGTAGACTGGCCGCCATCGTCTGATAACGTTGGGCCGATTGACGACAGGCTTCTAATAATGCCGACCTTCACTGTAGCGGCGATGTCATGACCTGTTGACGTGTATTTGTGACGTTATGCAACAATCGGATTAACAATTCATTATACCGTCGTATTGTGACGTTGTGTAAAATTATGCTGTGACGTTACGGACTGACGCGGACTCACAGACACTTTCGTCAAGCTGATAGAGCCTGTTCTTGACAAGGCCGACCAGAAGGTCGATAAAAGAAACAATCTTTTACAGAATATCATTATTTAACATCATCAGTTATCAAGTCCTAAAGGAAGATGAAACAGACGCATATCTTGAGCGGTAGTTTTCACATTGATCTGTAGCACTTCCTCTACGCATCGAGCCATTTCATAAACACTCCATGTTGAAGGTATGGGCTGAAATTTGGCCGCCATTACGTCTTTTCATTATTAGATACTGGTCCACAAGCTTAGCGATAGCGGGTCATGCGCAGTGGATGGGTACTAGTCTAGTCAATCGGTCCAACGTTATCAGACGACGGCGGCCAGTCTATTCGCGGCCCGACTCGCCATATAGCTCAACTGAGCCACCCATCCGCACATGTCATTTTGAAGGAATGGTAGTACCCAGAAGCTTGGTACTGTAAATACTGGTTACCCAAAAGGGAAGATAATTATCATGTGGTCAGACCCGGGCGCTCTGCTGTGTTAAAATTTTCCGAAACTATGGACTACTTCCTGACGCCAGGTGGCTGCGTTTAGCAAGAGGTAAATGGCGCATGCTCATGTCGTTTGTCTTGACGTCACAGAGACAACGTCATAATGTAACGACGCATAAATGTTCGTTTTATGACGCCACGTCTTCTTTACCTGATGGAGCACTAGCGCCGCCCAGTGTGGCTGGCGATCCCATAATAGAGATAAGCATTGGGTCCACATCTTCGGGTGTTACTCTTCTCCATATATAACTTACCATAACAAGGTAATTTTATTTTCGCTTTCGGGTCTGTAGGTGATATGGCACCACCTTGAGACTAGATTGAAATTTCTTTTCCGGAATTTACGGAACGAATTAACGGATTGTTGTTTCTCCAAAATTGTGGATATCTCACAAGATGTCGATTGGGATTACATTTTGGCCACATAGTACGACGCCATCGTTAGGTGTCATCAACTGGGGTCAAATTGAATTTCCAATTTGATATCTGGATACCTTGCCACGTTCATGATTGCGTTATCGTCGGATGTTTAGTTAGCCACCGTTTATTTCCCCTACCTTCTTGTGGCAAATCGTCAGGTTATTTCATATGGCCGTGTTGAGCTGTGGTTTATTGATTGTCTGCATTTTTGAGAAATTTTCTGAGTAGACCCGCAATCGCGCAGACAATCGTTCCCGATATGTGCCCTGTTTTACTCGAAAATATATACGACTTATTCGAAAACCCGAAAATATATACGACTCATTCGAAAACCAGAAAATAAACAGGAAAGTTTCTTCTGGATGATAGATGTCAAAAACATTTTATCTACGGCAAGAATTAACTCAGGCTGAGTAAACTTTGGGGTTTTTCATACAAAATCTTAGCTTTAATGTTGGAATTAACTATAGTATGATTACTGGAGATGACAAATCACAACACGTATGACGCAAACATGCAAGTACAAACACGAGTATATAAACACTTCAGTGGAGATTGGAGTGACGGAGATAAGCTTCAAGGGGGCGGGACAACGCATAAAGGTCACATGTGCATTTCACAAAGCAAACAAATACGCCAACTTATTTAGGACAAGAAATCACTCATTCTGAGTAAACTTTTAGCTTTGATAAATTGGGAAGTACATGTATCTCCAAACGTCATCTCCAAACCAAGAAAAGAAGTGATCATTCGTAAAATCAGAAGTTCATAAATCCATCTGTATTTATGAACAACTTTAATGTGGACTCGCGTATCTTACTATAAACCTACTACCCGTCTCTGTTTGTTTGTTTGTTTATTTGATTGTGTGCCCATATGGATACAGCTTCGTTCCAAGATCATGACAGGTCGTCACCTTACGGGGTCACCGAGTAAACGAATGTTGAATATAGGGGCATTAAATGCTTGAATTTAGGCTATTTAGGTTGATTTGAAGGGGACATACAATGTAGTTAAGTTAAATAGTTAAGATGCAGTTGACTGCATCATATGTGACATTGGCTCTCTGAATGAACGAAAAAGATCAATGCTGATCATTTTTATAATATTACAGGTTAACAGCAAGCTTTCAAGTGGAATTACCTTTTCGTTGATCCGCTTTTGATTATTCTTGTATTATCCACGTATTTGTTCCGGAATACCAAAAAAAAAAAAAAAGAAAAAAAAACAAACAAACAGGGCCGACACTCACTATGTAAGCATTCGATGGATAGACATAACCCCAATAACGAAAACTGAGCCATTCATAATAATTCATTACAGCAATGGTCGTATGATCGAAGTTCGATACAGTTTTTCATATTTGTTTCAGAAATATATCAATGATAACAAACTGCACCCTTACTAATGTCATACAACCACATAATGAATTTCACAGTTACGGAATCACGGTTTGGAGTGTATTTTTAAACTTTGAAGCGCTGGTTAGAAAAAATGTCAAATAACTTACTGTCCAGTAGCTTATAATTGAGTTATATGTACCAAATTTTAAATAACGTATAAATATTCCTGAATATTGCTGATTTATTGTTATATAATCTTTGGACATATCCATGAAGGAATCACATTGACTGAATGGAGGAGATTTTGAGATGACTTGCTTGTCTAATTTTTTTTAGGCTGATTATTCTATTATCCTATCTCTTACTAACACGGAGACGAGGAATTGTAACAAGAAATCCAAGATGGCTGTCATGATGACGTCAGATTGACGTCATCTTGTGGGAGGACATTTTTCTATTTTTATTTATTTTTAAAACATTTTCTCTCAAAAACTAATTCATATGATAGAGAATAATTAGCTTTGGCAAGAACAAATTATTTTTATGCCATAATAGACAAGAACAAGCGCTCGATGAGCGCAAAGACCTCCGTCGAGGCAACAGGGTCCGTAGGGGAATACATCACTGAATAATATAGGGCCGGATGCCAAGCTTAATTTTGCATATGTTGGACGTTAACTTCATCAATGGTAATTAACCTGGGATTGAGGGTTCCGCACTAGCATGTCCAGCAAGGGATGTGGAAGTCACATTCCCCGCAAATAATTTTTGTCTGACTTCACGTGCTTGAAATATTGGAGTATGGAATAGAGTATATTGATGGAAAACCTGGAATACTGCTTGAGATATTAGACCCCTTCCCACCTATACCTTACACCTATACCTTACATCGGTCTGTCGGCCGCCATTTTCTACGGAACCGGGTCATCGTGGGAGGAATAGATGCCCAGTGGCAAGCGGATTTGGTCGATATGAGCGCCTTTGCCGAACACAACGATGGGAATCGGTATATCTTGACGTGCATCGATATCCTGTCGAAGCATGCGTGGGTGGTACCCATCCGGACGAAAACGGGGGCGAATCTCATAGCGGCGTTCAAGGACATCTTCAAGACCGGGTACAAACCCTTGTATTTGCAAACCGACGAAGGCACGGAATTCTGAACAGACCGTTCCAACAGTTTCTGAAAGCCCAGAAGGTGTTTTTCTTTCATACGTACAACGAGGCTTCCGTTGTGGAAAGGTTCAACAGGACATTCAAAGGCCGCATGTATAAATATTTCACCTATAAGAATACAAGGCGGTACATCGATGTTCTCCCGAAACTTGTGAGTGAATACAATCGAGCCTATCACCGGAGTATAGAGAGAGCCCCCATTACCGTCACCCAACGCAATGAAGCCCAAATCCGGCGTGTCTTGTACCTCAGGCAATCGCAGCGAACGCCGAAGGAGGTGTTCAAGGTCGGGGACCCTGTAAGGATCAGTAAAGTCAAAGGTCAATTTGAGAAAAGTTACTTGCCCAACTGGAGTGATGAGCACTTCCTGCCCGACAGCAGCGAGTCTATGAACTGGAAGATCTTCAAGGGGAACCGTTGCTAGGGACGTTTTACGAGACGGAATTACAACCTGTCGTAAAAACAAAGCAAGACTACTACACAGTGGAGTAGATTTTGAAAACGGAACGCCGACGTGGCAAACTGTTTCATTTCGTCAAATGGCAAGGCTGGCCCAGTTCCTTTAATTCCTGGATCGCGGCCAACCAGGTGAAACGACTATAAAGCCAGACACCACTACCGTCATCCTGCATTCCACGTTCGACCACGGTGCTATAGACAAACAGCAGCTGCCTCTGAAAACAGCGTCTCCCAAAACGCGCAAAGCGCAAGTGGGCTTTGTGGTGATATTGCTAACCTTGCTGAGTGTGTTGTACGGAGGTGTGTTTTACGACGTAGCCTATCTCAGCACTCTACTTAACCAACTTAGAACTTCAGCTGTGAGTGGTAGTCAAACCAGTCTACAGAACTTCTCTACACCAGTCACCTCCGTGATCGAAAGGAGCCCAGTCATCACTACCACCAAACCACGTGTACAAGCCACATCGAGCTCCACACCAAGTATACAGTCAACACCTACACCAAGTACACCCACTACGTCTGAAAACCCATCGGATTTCATCCCTCACAGTGAACAGACAACGACGACCGACGTGGTACCCACCACCACTCCAGTTCACTCGTACCAAATTTACAAGAGCGGGTTACCACGACAGCGCATACAGCTCAAACCATGGACCCTCGGTGGCAGCATCCCTTCACTTGCGCCATCGCAGGACAGACGGGCTCCGGCAAAACGCACTTCGTCAGGAAGCTCCTTCAACACGCCGACAGCATGATCACCCCACCCATTGCCCGAGTCGTGTGATGTTATGGAGAATGGCAGGCAGCGTATGCAGCAATGCCCCATATCACGTTCGTGGAAGGCCTACCTAACCTGACCGATTTGGAACCCGACACCTTGGTGGTTCTGGATGATCTCATGGCGGAGGCGGATGCGCGGGCCACCCAACTCTTTACCAAAGGCAGCCATCATCGACGGCTCAGCATCATCTACATTGTGCAGAATCTGTTCAGTAAAAACAAAGAACATCGGAACATCAGCTTAAATGCCCACTACCTGGTGGTCTTCAAAAACCTGAGAGATACCACTCAACTGCTGCACCTGGCGAGACAGATGTATCCCGGCCGCACACCGTTTGCGTTGGAAGCCTTTAAAGATGCGACAACCCCTCAGCACGGGTATATGCTCTTCGACCTCAAGCAAGCCACCCCCGATCACCTTCGACTACGGACCGGAATCTTTCCCGGAGAGATCCACCACGTTTACATGCAAAAATAATGTAAACCCACCCACAGTGGCTCCCCCAGCTGTGGTGTGTGTGTTTGATGATGGGGAAAATAAAAAGAATTAATACCACATCATGGTTGACTTTATCTCTGATCGATATTCAGGAGGTAGCCCGCAAAAGGATAAAAAGAGCCGAGTTGTGGGTTCTAGCATTAGTTGTACATGATGTTTGCGCGAGTACGGAAGCACGCCCCGACGCTCCGCGTATTGAAGACGGCCCCACCCGAGTTGGTCCGAACCATTGTACGCGGTGCGGATCCTGACCTTGTACGCTGTCTGTGCGAGATCGGGTACAACCTGTTAAAAGGCAACGTACCACTGACTCCGGCTCAGAAGACCAAGTTGACCAAGTATAAGACAGGTCTCCGAACCCTAGTCCAGAAGCGAGTCTCTCAAACACAAAAGAAAAAGGTGTTACAGAAAGGCGGCTTTCTCAGGGCCATCTTAGCACCGTTGGCCGCTTCCGTGTTGGGTCCGGTATTGGGTGGACTCTTCGGCCGACAATGAACCACACGACAAAAATGGTCCTCGTCGAACCACGGCTCCTTCAAAACCTTCAATCGCCCTACCCTGTCCCACCTACGGTGAAGACCATAAACACCCTCGATGAAGAGATGCAACAGATCTTACAAAGACCGGGGTTAAGCGACAATGAGAAAGTACAACGGTACAATGAGACGCTTCAACGGTACATGACGTTCATGGACCAATACAAAACCCTCTCTACCCCAGCACCACCACCACGCGACATACCGCCGACCTCAGCACCGCTCCAACAGCCGCCATTACCAGGGGTACCACCCACAGCCCCAAAGTGGGTGGAAGACGAAGTCCTGAAGAGTGTACCTGCATCGTTCAAGAAACAAGCTGGCCTGGTATTACAACGGATGAAACAAAATCCTAACATGACTTGGAATGATAGAGGTGAACTACTGGTACAGAATCAGGTGGTCCCTGGTACTCACATGACGGATTCAGTGAATGACCTGATGCGTCAACGTAGGTCGCACACGAATCCTCGAGGATGGGAGGTCTTCGCCCAAGGCTTGAAAGACATGCATGTACCACAGGAATTGATGGGGAACCCCCAGCGCTGGGCCTGGATGCAGCGGACCCAGCAATCGCCGAGTGGCCCACTACCTTCTTGTGAAGCCGAGTGGGAACCGGAGTCACCCCTCAAAACACCACCACAACGGGCACCTTCTTTTCACTCCTTTAAAAAACCACCCTTGATCAAGACACCCCACATTTCCAGAGCCGTGACACGTAGCAAGTCACCGCGACGAACACGACGCCGAACACACCCGCCCAAGGCCTGGAAGACCTATTAAAACCAACAGCATGTTTTACCTCACCCTACCCAGTAACAGTTCGTTGGATGTGTTTCCTGACAACACCTTGGCCAAGTACGTGACCCAATTACCGCAACCGTTGCATTTACCTGGACGATGGGAATGTGGCCTCGTGGATATCCAATACCCTTACTCGTGGTACAACGTGCGAGCCAATGAAGTGTGGTACGAGGTGACCTACGAAGGAAAAAACACCCGACTCACCCTCCCCGAAGGCCAATGCGATACCCCGAAGGAGTTCATGCAGGGGCTGACAAGACTGTTGCATTATAAGGATCTACGGGAGGTCACGAATACTTCAACACCCGTCAAATCCTTTCCTTTCAAGAATCACGTGGACTTCGATTACAACGCACACAACGACAAGGCACAGATCCTCCTCACCGCCAACGTGAGTGTCGTACTGAGTCCTATCCTACAGCAAATGCTGGGTCTCGCTCACCCGACCTACACGGGTCCATCCGAGGACCATGGCCAGATCCCGATGGATATGAAGTCGGGTATGTACGGATTCTACGTCTACTCGGACGTGGTCGACAACCACATCGTGGACGATATCAACACACCTCTGTTACGGGTGGTCCCCATTAAAAAGACGTATGGAGATCAAATCACCCACAGTTTCACCCACATCCTCTACCTACCCGTACGACAAACCGACATCAACACTATCACGGTGGATATAAGAGATGACACGGGACGACCGGTGGCATTCGAACGAGGAAAAGTGGTGCTGACACTTCATTTTCCACAAGTACGTGCTCCCCACTTTGTATAATGAAGGTGCCTTACGAGTGCGATGCACGCAGCTATATGGACTATTATGCCCAACAGGCCGGAGGTGGCCTTCCGGTATTTGCAGGTGCACGCCTGCAACGGGGACATGGGCTGGGCAACATACTCGGGAGTATCGTCAAAACGTTCCTGCCCTTGGTGACGCGTGGAGTGAAAGCGATCGGCAAACAAGCGGTCCGAAGTGGACTGCAAGTCGCCGGTGATGTCTTGGGGGGTACGGCGCCCAAAGAAGCCTTGAAATGGCGGGCCAAAGAAGCGGGAGGCGTCTTGGTGGCCAAAGTACAACGCACCGTAGGAAATAAAAGACTTGCACCACCGAGACCACGCACCAGTCAACGTCCGACCCAGCGACGACGCACATCGAAGACCCAGGATATCTTTTCTTAAAACATGTCGTTAATCCACGCAGAGTCCTGCCCCTCCACCAACAGTGAATTTGATTTGTGGACCGTCCCGCCCATACAGACCAGTGCCGAACAAGGATTATGGGTGGAGCATCTCCCGCTCTCCAGCATCAACGAAACAGGGCCCATCGAGTTCACCATCAATAATGCGGATACGGCCTATGTGGATTTAGCCCATACGTACTTGTATGTGAAAGCCAAGGTCGTCAATGGGAATATCTCCAGAATCGTCCAAGCTGCAACGGTGGGCCCGACGAATCTCTGGCTGCACTCGATGTTTCAACAGGTGGATATTTTTATCAGCGACAAAACTCATCAGTGACTCGACCAACACGTACCCCTATCGAGCCTACATCGAGACACTGTTATCGTATGGACGAGAGGCTAAAGAATCTCAGCTGACAGCCGCTTTATTCTACCAAGACACAGCCGCGCACATGGACACGGTGGACAATGAAGGATATAACAAACGGAAGGCTTTCACCGCGAACGGCGCCTCATGGGTCGACTGCACGCAGACCTCTTCATGCAAGACCGGTACCTCTTGAACAAGATCCCCATCAAAATCCGACCGATACGGGCGCCTCCGACCTTCGCCTTGATGGCCACTAACGTAGAGGGGCATGCAGCTGACTATAAGATTGTCATCCAAGACGCAGTCCTGTATGTCCGAAAAGTGAAACCGAATCCAGCCGTTCAATTGGGACACATGAAAGCCTTGGAAACAAAACCAGCCCAGTACCCTATCCGACGTGTACAAACGAAAGTGTTCTCCGTGCCTGCTGAAAATATCAGCGCCAACAAAGAAAACCTGTTCCTGGGGGAACTACCCAAACGATTGATCGTGGCCTGTGTGGAAAATACTAGTTTCAGCGGAGCCTACCCAGAGAACCCGTTTGACTTTCAACATTTCGGCATCAATTTTGTGACCCTGCATGTGGACGGACAACAGGTCCCAGCCACGGCCTTAACACCGAACTTTGGGCGCGGGAATTTCATTCGAGCCTATCAGAGCCTGTTTACAGCCACCGGACAAATCAACCAGGACGAAGGGAATATGATCAGTCGGGAGGACTACGCAAACGGATACACGTTGTTCTGTTTCGATCTGACCCCCACCTTAGAGAACGACCATCAGCTGGCCCTAGCCAAGCAAGGCAATTTACGGTTGGAAATCCACTTTGCACGAGCCTTCGGGACCACCGTCAATGTGATCTGCTACGCCGAGTTTGACAACATCATTCAAGTGGACGATGCGCGCAACGTCCTGTGTGACTTTGCCACCTAACACGGATACAGACCAGATAACCACCGTGCTGGAGAATGACCCAGGGACACGAATGGTCTTTCAAGGGGTGTTCGCCCGAGATGTGTTCCCATTAGACCGTTTGTATCCTGCTGCTTACGTTCTCAACACGGACCCGATGGATCGGCCCGGTGAACATTGGGTGGGCGTGTACTTGACAGAACAGCAGGGCGAATACTTTGACCCGTACGGCCTGCCACCCCTCCATCCCGATTTAACAGACTTCATGGATCAAGGCACAGAGACGTGGTGTTGGAACAGTCAAACGTTGCAAAGCCTGACCAGTAGCGTGTGTGGACAATATTGCTTGTTTTACCTGTACCATCGATGCCGGGGAAGAACCTTATCTACCATCGTACAGATGTTTGACGAGTACCCCAAGGCCGAGGACCGCGATGTACTCGTATATGACTGGGCCGCCCATCATTTCAATGTACAAGCCCCGTTCTGGGCTTAAGTTCTTTCACGGAAAGCCCCCTGTTCTGGGCTCTTAAGTTCTATCGATTTCAATGTACAAGCCCCCTGTTCTGGGCTTCAGTTTTCACGTGATTGTTCTCACGTTGTTGTTGTTCACTGAATAAAAAAACAAAATGAGATCTCACCAAAAAAAACCCTGTCTTGTGTGTTTTCTATATGAGCATAACACAAGCGGCCATGAAGGCTATGACAGACATGTGGGGATTCGGTCAAACTGGCCTTGAACACCGTGGAGAAAGTGGCCAATCAGTGGCCTAGGATGGGGCCAAATGTAACCCATCAATGTCCAGAAAACAATGCAAGAACACTGCAGTAAAATAGAGAGCCAATGAAATCAGCCCACAGACCGAGTACACGTTTTGGTCTAGGTTAAGAGCGGGCATTCCAGTACAAAAATTTTGACGAGGCGTTACAAGTTACAAGAGCAACAGGTGGAATGAAAACACTATAGAGGTTTGAGGTGCGGAAAGACATGACCGAATTCCCACATATCACCACGAAGACGGCGAGTGAAGACTCGTACAACACCTATAGATTAGTTAAGTTTATTACTATAAGTTCTATGGTTTCATGTATTTTTTCGTGCCAATACGGTTCTGGCGAAAACTGAGGGTTCCCCACTGGCCATTTAACATGGGCATAGTGCTGGCTATATTGTGGGGGACCCTGTGCATTCCATGGGGGCTTCGGGAGGACAAATAAAGGCTATCTATTGGCCCGGAGAGGGCCGAGCCTTGCCGGAAGGGGGACTTTTGACCTTTTGACCTGAATGTGACCTTTGACCTTTTGACCCGCGCACTTCCGGTGAT
Organism: Hanleya hanleyi; assembly: GCA_036873755.1. Lineage (NCBI taxonomy): Eukaryota > Metazoa > Mollusca > Polyplacophora > Lepidopleurida > Hanleyidae > Hanleya > Hanleya hanleyi. The sequence continues at coordinate 8,894 of JAVTVY010016111.1, read as the reverse complement.
GCCGCGCAGGCGTGCGGCCGGATAACGCGCGCGCGCTGCGGCCGGGCCGGGCCGGGCCGGGAACGGTTGATAGGAGTTTTCCCCTATTGTAGGGGTGAAGTCCCTGTTCCGCTTTTTATATATTTTTTTTTTCTGTGAAAACATGCACCCACCCTACCTCTCTCAGCAAGCCCCGATAAGCCCGGGGGACCGATATTCGCCCTTTGGGATAGGGTTGATAGGGGTTTTCCCCTATGTTAGGGGTAAAGTCCGTGTTCCGCTTTTTATAGTTTCGGGACAAATCCAAATTTAGATACACCCCCTCCCCCACCCTTCCTCTCTCAGCAGGCCCCGATAAGCCCGGGGACCGATATTAGCCCTTTGGGATAGGGTTGATAGGAGTATTTTTTACGGTAAAGTCCGTGTTCCGCTTTTTATATCTGGATAAATTTTACATGCACCCACCCTGCCTCTAGAGGGCAGCACCATCGATGCCAAAGGGGAATCCCCTTTTTGTTTGTTTATTTTTTGCGGAGATATACTGGACAATACTGGGCTATCTATTGGCCCGCAGAGGGCCGAGCCTTGCCGGAAGGGGGACCTTTGACCTTTTGACCTGAATGTGACCTTTGACCTTTTGACCCGCGCACTTCCGGTGATGCCGCGCAGGCGTGCGGCCGGATAACGCGCGCGCGCTGCGGCCGGACCGGGCCGGGCCGGGATGGGTTGATAGGAGTTTTCCCCTATTGTAGGGATAAAGTCCGTGTTACGCTTTTTATATATTTTTTTTTTCTGTGAAAACATGCAACCACCCTACCTCTCTCAGAAGGCCCCGATAAGCCCGGGGGACCGATATTCGCCCTTTGCGATAGGGTTGAAAGGGGTTTTCCCCTATGTTAGGGGTAAAGTCCGTGTTCCGCTTTTTATAGTTTCGGGACCAATCCTAAATTTACATACACCCACTCCCCCACCCTTCCTCTCTCAGCAGGCCCCGATATTAGTCCTTTGGGATAGGGTTGATAGGAGTATTTTCTACGGTAAAGTCCGTGTTCCGCTTTTTATATCTGGATAAATGTTACATGCATCCACCCTGCCTCTAGAGGGCAGCACCATCGATGCCAAAGGGGAATCCCCTTTTTGTTTGTTTATTTTTTGCGGAGATATACTGGACAATAAACGCTCGACCCACGGGTCGCACGGATGCTAGACTCGTCCTAATAAAATCGTCCAACACCTATAGATTATGTTATATATAAGTCTTCCTTCCCATGGTTTCATGGAAAAACCCTGACCTTGAACTAGTGTGATCACGTGACCTCCACGTGATGGAAAAACCCCCAGAATCAAGTCAGTACATGCATTCCATACAGTCAGACATACCCAGGTCACGCCCGATTCACGCAGGCCGGAAGTGATGTCATACACCTGCGCACTCCCCATGATGGAAAACCCCCAGAACCAAGTCAGTACATACATACAGTCAGACGAGGTCAAAATACTCGCTTCTGATTGGCTGTCAAAGATCACGATATGCAATTTTTTTAGGTCAAAGGTCATTAAGCTATTTAATACTCTTTCTATACTCGCAGGCCGGAAGTGACGTCATACACCTGCGCACTCCCCGTGATGGAAAACCCCCAGAACCAAGTCAGTACATGCATACAGTCAGACGAGGTCAAAATACTCGCTTCTGATTGGCTGTCAAAGGTCACGATATGCAAATTTTTGAGATCAACGGTCAATAAGCTATTTAATACTCTTTCTATACTCGCAGACCGGAAGTGACGTCATACACCTGCGCACTCTCCGTGATTTAAAGGCCCCAGAATCAAGTCAGTACATGCATTCCATACAGTCAGACGAGGTCAAAATACTCGCTTCTGATTGGCTGTCAAAGGTCACAATTGGAACTTTTCTGTGTTCAGAGGTAGTTTTTCTCCCCAATATGCAAATTTTTGAGGTCAAAGGTCAATGAGAGTCAATATCCACAACAGGTCAGTACATGCATTCCCATCATTCAATATGACCTTGAACTATCACGTGACCTCTCCGTGATAGAAAAAACTCAGAACCAAGTCAGCACATCCCATACAGTCATACCCAGGTCACGCCCGATTCACGCAGACCGAAAGTGACGTCATACACCTGCCCACTCCCCGTGATGGAAAAACCCCAGACACAAGTCAATACATGCATTCCATACAGTCAGACATACCCTCAGCCCTCTATATACTTGGGACTGCTTTCTGTCCGCGGAGGCAGACCGCATCACCGCCAAACCGCATCACCGGGGAGGAATCACCTAATTGACCTTTCGACCTCACCACTTTTAGTCGGTAGGGATGCAAGGTTGGTCAAAGGTCAATAAGGCCTTATCTCTTCGCTGTATTCTCAAGTGCACTCATTGATCTTTGACCCCTACCGACTAAAAGTGGTTTGGCCGAGGTCAAAGGTCAACTAGAGACTATATCCTGTCTATATACTACTGATGTCGTTGTGCACACCGCAGGTCATGGTAAGAATAGGCCTCAGCTCCTCAGAGAGCTTGTCGTAAGAGGCGACTAACTGAGGCACCTGTGGGGTTCCCGGGTGTGAAAAGGAATAGCACCCAACCCGTGCGGTTCCCGGGTGTGAAAAGGAATAGCACCCAACGTCGTGATATGACTGAAATATAGTCGAAAGCAACGTTAAATCACATGCACTCACTCAAATTCATGAAAAGATATTCCAATTACGGACAGGAACATTCATTTTACTGACCACGGTTGGCTACTGTAGGTCAGATCTGACGCTTGCCGTTCCGACAAGTAAGACAACAGTCAATGACGTACACAGCCAAATTTTCACTGCACGGAACTGCGTGTTATCCCCATTACTCAGTATTGTTCAGTCACTAACTAAATAGTACCGACGTGATACTGCGAACTGCGAACCGCGGTCTAACTTTGTGAACGTCTGATCATAGTTCCTCACAAAAACTGAACAGTGCTGCATAGTAACTTGTCGGTACTGATAAGTTAATGTGCAATTGTGACCACCAACAGCAAAAACAAAAAAGGTAACTGTATACTGTGCAATACCAGTAGGCAAAACGCCACATTATCCCTTTTCAGTAATTGGTGTTAAATTTCAGTAATTGCAGTAATTGATAGATACGACGGTGAAACTGATCAGTACTGTACAGATGTCAACTGAATGGTACTGATCGGTGTACGTTTTTAGTGGAACCACGCAGTAACCACACAGTTCCATGCGTATAACCAAACAGAACCACGCAGTAACCACACAGAACCACGCAGTAGCAACACAGTTCCAGGCAGTAACCACACCCACAGTTCCAGGCAGTAACCACACAGAACCATGCAGTCACCACACAGTTCCAGGCAGTAACCACACAGAACCACGCAGTCACCACACAGTTCCGCGCAGTCACAAACTGAGCATTATCGGTCAGTCAGAATTTGTGCTGTGTACTGTATACATGGCAGTGTGACTAACGTCACAGGACCTACGAAGTAGGGTAGGCATTAGGCCTCCGTCGCGCACTGAGCTCTTGGAAATCCCCTCGCCCCAAGTTGAAATCCTGCCTATATTAAGATGGGCACGGCCCAAGTCAGAATCACCTGTGATTTTCATCAAAAATCACCAGAAATTTTCATCAAAAGTAGGTCAGCTCAGAACTTGCTGGCAACAGTCCCCTAATACACCTTCATGCCAAAACTCAAGGTTCTAATGTCAGCGGTTCTCCTTATTTTGCCGACGAAATGATTCGGATGGACTGACTCACTCACTCACTGTCTCACTCACTCACTCACTCATTACCGGACAATTTGCAAATGGTAGCCTACTTCGTAGGAATATATGATTTTCTTACCCATCCTCACATCCATATCTGTAGGGTCCTTTTTCTCTTTCCTATTCTTAAAGGCACAATGAGCAGCAGTTAGGACCCACTGGGGGTCAATCAGCGAAGCACCACATTCAAAGGAATACTGAGGGAAAATGAAATAATGATGCATCAAAATTTTCATAAGCTGCAAATTAGCACCAAAGATCAATTAGTCGTAGACTTTGTAAAACAACCTGCGATCTACGAAACTTTTCCATATGTCCATGATACTGTAGTTTAATTATGTGTTTCGTTCCATAACAGGTGACGTACGAATCCTCGTTACTCTAAATCACATGTTGAAGGTTAGAACACTAAAGGTTCAGTTTGAGCACACCTTTCAGTCTAAACTTGTGTAGGTTCTAAACATCTTGGTGGTTATGCTATAAACTCATCGGCGTTAAAGCCTATCTGGCCTGGGCTTTTTGGGACGTTTCCTGTCCTGGGGGGGGCCGATAATTATTTTTATTACCCCTTGAGCTAGCGGGCTGAAACTTACCACACCATACCCTTGGGTCAAGCTCTACCAGGAAATGCGAGAAAAAAAATCCAAGATGACCGCTTTGATGTCGTCACAGTGACGTCATTTTCAAAAACGGCATTATTGATCGATTTTTCGGTCGGATTTTCCGATTTTTTTACTTATGCAATTTCCCCGCAAAAACTGCATGATAAATTAGTAAATATTAATGTGACGTGCAATAAAATAGCTTTTGACCACTTTTCATTGCTGAAAAGCAGAAACTTTGAAGAAATATAACAAAAACATCACTTTTCTGGTACCCCACGTGAACGCCATTTTAAATTTACCCATGATTCTCTGCTCGGGGTGGTAGGCAAATAGGCTCAAAATGACCCCAATATGACAAACTATAAAGTCAAGGAGTTTCAGTCCTCCATTTTTTGTCGTTCCGGAGATAGCGCAGAAAGTTTGGTATTTCGCCCTCTCTCTGTTTACTTTGATTTCATTTCCAGCCATATTCAGTTTCATATTTTTCCTGTTGCTACAATAAGAGTCAAAGTCGCTCAACATCCTGTTTTCATATTTGAAGTCGATTCCTATATTGCATGGACATATGGAAATGCTTGTATTCGTAACTTACGAAATTAGGGGCTCAACCAGCCGTTAAAATGATATAAATTCAACACTATTAATGCAGAGATACAAAATTAAAAACGATTAAATAAGAAACCAAATAAATACTTTAAAAGGATAATATATGATGAAAGTTATATGTGTCTCTATATTTTATCCACATTTATTGTAATTATACTATTACACTTGTTCTGTCGGTCAATAGCTTGTTCAGATCTAATGTTGCCTTGTTTATATTATTCTTATTCTTTTGCTCATTGTTTGTCGCATTACGGCATTTGGACACATTGTGACATGAAATAGCAGTACAACCTACAGACCTGTTCTCTTTTTTCCCCCCATCTGTTTATAACGAATCATGCATATACATGTAGCAATCTAGGTAACACAACATGATATATCGGGGAAATACCATCTAGTGGTAAAAGAAATACCATCTAGTGGTAAAGCTATGAAAAAATTGACAGTTGTTTGCCGGTGTTCTCCAAGCTCTCCATCTTCGTTCACCAAAACAATTTCTACGTTCACACTCTCGACAAATTGGTTTGGTGTAACGAATATGCAAGATCTCATAGTAAGCAAATGACGACAATTCTGCCTTTCTTCACGGATATTTACAACTTTCCACGAGACGGGCTTTTGATATATCCAGCGACCTGGCAAAAACAGACTATTCGGCGGGAACAAGCCTTTGAAATTTCTGAAGACGTATACATTCACCACGAATCATGCCGTACTGCTTTGGGTGCTGTTTCACTGAATCGTTGTTTCTGTGTTGGTCAAAGTGCCTAGGTGTGTAATTACAAGGGGCGTCATTTTGAAGTTATGTCTCATATACAGATGATTCTCACTGGATTTGGTATACATCTTCACAAAGCCAAGGTTTTGTTTTGAGTAAAAGGCGAAACCTTGACCATTTGCATAGCAGACCATGTTCCGTCCACCTTCAGTGTATACAATCTAACATGGCATGGTCGCACAAAACAAGTGATCTGATTGGTCAGTATACACAGGATGTTGCTTTGCTGATTGGTTGAAATTTACAGTTGAATTTTTCATGAACACCATACATTCCCATGTATGCAGGGGTATCTAGGATAGAAATACACCTGGTTTAGCCAGGGTGGATTCATATAGCCCAGGTGTGATATATATATATAATATTCCGTGATATTATGCCTGAGTTCACTGAGATTGATACATGTTGGCGTTCATGCAAAATACATACAGCGGCACGTTTTCCTGTACCATGTGCATCATAGTGTATGGACGCCATGGACGCCATCCATGGCCAGTGTGTGATATCTTTGGCCTCGCCTGGCTCCGTGATATTGGCGTTATTGGAGAGGTTGATCAGTCCCCCGACTCCACACGAGCTGTAGCCATCTGAAATAAGAGAATACAACGTCAGATATAATCACTTTCCTTGGTTTTAACATCCCATCGTCAGAGATAATCATTTTCCTTGGTTTTAACATCCCATCGTACGTCCTCTAAAATTTTGGGGGGTTTTGGCACTGAGTGTCAAATTACAATTACAATCCCTAGCGCAATATATGTGCATTTCAGTGATCTTGATAAATGTTTCGATGTGATTGAAGATTGTTGCCAATAATAAGTAATAAAAATCTAAATATTTATTAATAATAGTTCATGTTGCTATTATCTGGTATTGCGATGCATATCCCTCCCCAAGTCTTCCATCCCTTTCAATGAACCGTTACAGAAACTCTTATGATTGGTTGCATTTCCGTCCATGTTCTCCACAGGCCAATGAAAATGCCGGATTTCGTTTTAAAAATTTGAATCACCCAATCAAGTACTTCAAATATGCAAGATATCCCGTGATGCTCTGTTGTTTCCATAAAACTCCATTAACGAGAGCTTCTAATGTCGTTGTCTACCGTCCATTTTTCAAGAAACATTCCAACATTACTGTTACAGTTTACCTATAGACAGAGTCAGACTCATTTATCCATTGATCAGTGAACTCCGTTCAGATGGTGGAGATGATTCAAGTTCACTTACCAGCTGAACCATCTGTTAGACTTTTAGTTAAAGTTTCAAGATCTGTGGTTTTCTCTAGGTGATAGAATTGGTCAGCGGATGCGATATCCGCAAGCACGTTTTGGTCGATATCGTCGCCAAGGCCGATAGTATAGATATCCACCAAATAAGTCTTCTTCAGGAAGTCTGCCACCGGTTTGGGATCTCCGCCCATATTGTGTTTCCCTGTCGACGAATTTAATACGATTATGTCAGACATATAAAATAAAACCGTTAGGTGACCGTTACAACTTCATCATTAGATAGCTATTCAGTCACTCAGACTAGGCTCGTAGTATATGTAGGCTATACTGATCTCGTCCATCACTGGCAGGAATCCATATATTGGCATCCATGGCTACACTCCTTGTCGGCACAGTATTACTCCTTAACTCCAAACAGCGCATGTCAGCAGTACGACTTCCGTTGCCATGGAAGTCATCTGGCGACGAAAACTCAAGTGAAACACCTCAAATTAGATAGAATCAGGGGAACATTCAATTCATTCAAATATATATTTTATCTCCGGATAATACAACGAGGACTATCTGAGCGGAAATACATCCTCTAGTACGTGGTGTGCCTCACGTGCGGCGGATCACGATTTATACCTATTCATCCGCGAGGTCATATGGCTTCAACGGAATAGGCCGAGCGGTCGCGAATGCTCTCTAGTGTGATCTCCGGGGCATTCGCGATCGCTCGGCCGATTCCATCGAAGTCATCTGACATTGCACATTAATGATGTAGGGATTTTACAGCTCTCAGCTGTAAATCTTGATCCGCCGGACGTGTGACACATGTCAGCACGTACTACAGGATGTGTGTCCGATCACATAGTCCTCGCTGTATTTCTCCACAATATATATATATATATCTAAATGACTTGAATATCCTCTTGATTCTGTCACTGAAAGATCTCGTCTAATTCGAGATGTTTGTCCTGGCTTTTCATTTCAAGCCGATCTCTATGGCAACGGAGGTCGTACAGCTGACATGCGCTGAAGGGAGTTCCGGCGTGATGATGTGCTTGAAAGGAGTTTCAACATGGATACCAATATGGATTCCTACCAGTCACTATATCCTCCATTATAGTACGAGACCGTGCCGAATGATCTCCGGGGTTTGATTGAGACAGTCTGCTGGTGAAGCTAACATTTTGGTTGGTCGAATTTCAGACTTGAAAAGGGGAATTTTCAAACAGTAGTGTGGTGTAGGTGGAGAGGCTACTAAAGGACAAACGACCAGTTCATTGTCAGTCGCCCAGCTGACATTCGCTGTTCGGATTTCATGCTATGGTATAGACGTGACCGACTTTTATGGTCGCTGATACCACATTGGTCAGGGTCAATATGGATATTTGACCACATGAAATATGATCCATATAAAATATATGGTCAGAGTCACCATATTCTTCTGACAGTGTTCCCAGCATTTTGTTATTTCTACCATTACACACAATGCCCCTAACGCCAAACATCTTCAATCCATAAAAGAATGGTCTCTATGGCGCCAGAGTTGCCGAGTTTGGATGTAGGCGATGGTGAAGGGCGGGTATGTATGAGAGAGAGAGAAACAGAGAGAGAGAGGAAGAGAGAGAGAAATGGAGCGAGAGAGCGGGGAACAATGGAATGGGGGGAGTGCATTCCCCTTCGTTTCAAATCATTAGTCGTCAAGAGGGGAAACAATACAAGTAAAACACTTCTCGTCAGATGTTCCACGACCCTGGAATAGATGTTTGTATGTGTCTTGCAGCTGCTGAAGATTTCGGTGTGATTGTCAGATAACGAATTTCATTGCTCACCATGAAGTGGCGTCACAAAAAGACGGATTTGTCCGTAACGCATTGTCGGGCGATATATTTTTTTTTCTACCGCTATATCT